>BOPN01007964.1:32500-51727 GCA_017312705.2 Penaeus japonicus | reverse complement strand
TGTGTGTGTGTGTGTGTGTATGTGTGTGTTTGTATAATACATATATACACGTATGTATATATATCATATATACGAGGTTAAGGCAAAGATTAACCGGCCTTTAACTATTATTTTCTTTCGGTTGGTCGCTTTGCCTTCAGCGCTCGCGGGATCAAATTTTGACATACACATATACATGCATCATACATACAAATACACAAACACACATACATACATACATACATATGTACATACACATTCGCATACACGTACGCGTACACGTACACGCACACACACACACACACACACATATATATATATATATATGTATATACATTTATATGAATATACATACATATATACACATGATATATACTTATATTTACCTATCTATATTGGAGGTGTTAGAATACCGGTACTAATGGTGATTACTGTAGAGATAGAGGCATTGACTAAATATACATAAATCTTAAAAAGTATCACTAATCCAAAGGTATACATAAAATTTCGTTATTCATCCTTTTTCACTGCAGCCTTAGTGTTTTATCTTTAAAAATTAGGATGAAAAAAGCAACGTTAAATTCACGTTAATGAATACAATTATTATCACCACAAAAAAAACTTCGCTACAGTTTTTATTATGAAATTCCTGTTAGTCCTCCAGAGATTTTAACAATATTAACTTCCGCCAATGCCACTGTAAAAAAGCAAACAAACAAACAAACAAAAAAAACTATGATATATAGCAATTTCATTTAAATAGACTTAGATTACTTTGGTTTCCTTGCTGGGGGTTATGTGCTATATTTTTTCCCAATAAGGTTGATATTAATTGCAACTTGCAAGAAAGGAAATTTTAAAATTTAAACGTTCCAGCAACTCCTTTTTTATTGATTAAACTATGTAGATTTGTTTTCTGTTTTTATCTAACTCCTTTTTTATTGATTAAACTATATAGATTTGTTTTCTGTTTTTATCTATCCCTCGTCTCTCTATACATACATTTCTCTCTATCTATCTATGTCTTTCGATTTTCTAGGGCACAAAAAAAAGTAAAATCAAAGATGTGTATAGCGAGTTTTTCTATTATTGTATCAGCGCCGTAGAGCGTTCTTCATTAAATACCTATGTTTATCAATTTATCAATTTACTTGTCTATGGCTATCTGTCTACCTACATTTCTCAATTCATCCATTAGCCATTCATTATGATCAATAACATCAACGTTATTGGTCTAATTACAAATTTATGCTGGTGATTTTAGCTATTCCTTCCTTTATCGGTTCTTTGTCTTATTCACCGTTAATCATCGGGAATATTATTATCATCAGTAACATTTTAGTTGTTGCACGACCTCAGTTCCTGATTGCAGTGAATTAATGGTTCTTTTTATGATAGGAATTCTTTTTTTTTTATCTGTTTCTGTCTTTAAACATTCTTGTGTTCATGTGTTTAATATTACTGGTGGAAAAATCACTGCCTTTGGTTTACACATGTCATGGTATTGTTTCCTGTTTGTGCCTTAGTTTGTCTTTATTTTCTTCTTTCCTTGTACGGCCTTGATTTCTCTTTGGTTTAGTCTATACATTTTTCTTTTACTTTATTTTATTTGTTTAATCTGTAGTTTTGCAATTCGTAAGTAAATGGAGAATGAGCTTTGTTCCTTTTGTACCAGTTCAATTTATATATGAAATATATATGTACTCACATTTTGATTTAAGTTTAATTGGGTCTCTCCCTTATTTTTTATATCTTTTATCGTATTTGATTTCCAGATTTTGCATTCTGGGATTCTGAATTTTTTTTTTAAGGGTAAAAGATCCTATACATTCAGTGAATAAAATCAATAGCAAGTATAGGAATTTCACGTTATCTAAATACATCAATATAAAGTTAAGGATGAGTACTTGAATATCAGTATTAATTTAAATGTGTTACATTACTTAGGAATATATATGCTTAAGGTCAAAAGGACGATTCAGGAGGTAAGCCGATAATAAACACAAAAATGGTTTTACATATAGTTTATTCACATAGAGTGATTTTTTTTGGTTTAAGACAGATTCCCTCCAAATCCCGTATATACACAAACATACATACTATCACTGAAAAAATATTTACACATTTCAGAGACCGGGTGCAATTTTTTCTCAAGTTTCTTTAAAGATTTTCCAAACCCAGTGTGCTCAACACCTAGCTACAATTGTTTTCCTTAAGTTACCCTCTCAGAAAGAATAAGACTTATAGGATAAAACATAAATCTTATACTTCTTAACAACATATAAATGCTATAAATATCAAACAACCTTTTTATAAAGTACAGTAAACCAAAAAAAACTATGTACAAACCCAAGAAAACCAAAACCCACAACATTCAACACACGACCGATCACCTTATGACCACCACTAAATAAAGTGTAATTTTGATTCTTAAAAGCTTTTTTTTTTCCCCTAAGATGAGAGTGAAAATGAAAGCTAGCAATTATTCTGATGGGCAGTGGCCAACGGGTGAGAATCATGGTGACGTATTAGATCCCTGAAGCCAAAGAGAAATTAACGTAATTTCTACTGAGCTTCAGTGTTCAACAGAAATGCCTTTTGGTCAAACTCTTCACATCTGAGTGGAATAGTTATCGGAATAGAAAAACAAACAAACGAGTGACTTTTTCTACCTTGCCAATGCGAGTAAGGCGAGTAATATTGAGTATATGCCCATCGATGAGGCACGAGTGACGGCGCCGGTCGAGGCTTTGGTCAGTCGGTTGGCATCGCCGGAGGAGGAGGAGGAGGAAAGGGAGGAGGAGGAAGGCTGGATCTCCGTCGCACGCCGCCGCCGCCGCCGCTCCTGTCGGTCGAGGTGGTCGTGGGCGTGGTCGGGATGAGCGTCGTCCCTCGGGTGCTCCGGCCTGAGGCTCGGGTTGTCGCGGGTCAGGATGGCCCAGACGTCCTTGAGGATGGTCAGCTTCGTCCGGTTGCTGGATGCTGATGCAGCGGTAGGCGTACGGGGCGTGGTTGGGGGGCGTGTTGGGGCGTAGGCCTCGGCGGTGGTGGGGAAGTCGGACACGGCCAGGATTCTGTTCTGGCCGACGTCGGCTGACAGCGGCTGGTGGTGGAGCAGGCCGGGAGCGAGTCTCCTCCTGGGGCTGTCCTGCTGCTGCGGGAGGAGGACTTCGGGCGAGAGGTCGGCCGGCAGGGGGGGCGGCGGGACTGTGGTCTTCCGACTTTGTGGCTTCGTTTGCGGCGAGAACTGCGGTAAGTGTGGGACTCTATCTGGGATCGGGGGCGGGAGCTCCCCTCGGAAGGGCACCACCTGAGGGCGGTTGGTGATGGAGGCTCCGGTGATGCGGCGTCTGTTGGTGAGCTCTGGGGGCGTCGGCAGAGACTCGGGCGCGAGACGGATGCCGTCGGAGGTGAACACCTGAGCAGACTCAGCCACGACCATGTCCTCGCCATCTTTGGATACAGGGAGGTTGATGACGATTGGCTGTAGGACCTGAGGGCCGACAAACTGTGGGACGGGGATGGGGTGGTTGTCGGGGAGGTTAACGTGGGCGGTTATGCGTCGTCTGCTCGCCCCTGGCGCAGCCTGTGGCCTGCTCTGTGGCCTCCCCTGTGGTCTCCTCTGTAGCATGTTCTGTGGTCTTCCTTGTGGCATGTTCTGTGGTCTCCCGAGGCGGTTAACACCCACCGGCTGCTGAGGGCTGTTAGGTCGCCTTGGCACTTGCTGCTTTTGGGGTGGATTGCGGGGTTTTAGAGGGCGGTTAGAGGCGGCACCCCCGAGCAGGGGAATGACAGGCACCATTGGCACCGGCAGAGGCATCGGAGGTGGTTCAAGGCTTTCGCTAAACGGTACTGACGGATGGAAAACGGGCTCTAGAACATCACCAGGAAGCTTCCCTTTGTTAAGGCTGATTGAAAAGTCATGGTCATTGTTATCGTCATCGTCTATTTCGATGTGTCTGTGAGCAAATCGAACATGGCCAGAGGTCCGTGGACCCGCGGGGCGCCTTCGGAAAGGCGGCACGGGCGGCACGGGCGGCCTGGGATTCACTCGCACCGGCTGGACGTCAGAGGATGACACCTCGAAGGCCAGGATGGGGGACGCGCCCTGCTGCCTCACGGGGCGGAAGTCGTTCTCGTACACGATCGACGCAGGATCAAACCCGAAGTTCTGGGCAAAGGAATCCCCTAGGCTGCTCTTGCGAGGCGGGGCGGTGGTAATGATTCGCGGGGGGCTCTTGGGAAGGGAAGGCCGAACCTGCGAGGGAATTTGGCCCGGAAGACGAGGGAGGGACGGAGCGGTAATCACTTCGGGCTCTCGGGGTTGTTGGGGACGCGGTTTTGTCTCGAGGGGGCGTCTCGGGGGTCCTGCAGGCTCAGTGGGTCGTTGTGGGGGTCCCTGTGGGGGTCCCTGTGGGGGTCCCTGTGGGCGTCGGGGTGGTGGTTGAGACCCCTGGGGAGGTCGCCTGGGAGGGACTGAAGGTCTGGCGGGGGAAGTTGTGGGCCAAATGCGCTCAGCCATGACAATGACAGGTTTCCTACGGGGGGGAGGCTGGGAGGGTCTTGCCGACGGAGGCCGTCTCTGTGTCGTCGTCGTCGTCCGTTCGGGAGGAGTGGACTGTCTTTGGGGAGTGGAGTGTCTTGCTGGAGTAGTCTGTCTCTGAGGCAAAGGCCGCTGAGTGGTTCTTGTGGTCTCTTGGGCTAGTCTTGTGGAGGGGGGTTGTCTGGCGGGTGTCGTGGAATGCTGTGCTAAGCGTGTAACCGTCGTTGATTCCTCTGTCGTTGGGGACTGTGGGGGAGTCGGCCGCCTGGAAGAGGAGGTAGAGGGGGACGAAGGAGAGGGTCTGGGTGGGCGTGAAGCTGTGGATGGGGACGAAGGCAAAGTGGAAGGCAAGGATGAAGGCAAGGGTGTTGGCGAGGATACGGACGAGGAGGATGGTTTGGGCTTCGGGGTCGGAGAAGGTCTGGGTCGAGGGAAGGACGGTTTCGAGTCCCTTTGGTTGGCGTCCGAGGCGCTGGGGGTCTTCAGCAAGTCGGGAAACTGGTTCATCAAAGGCCTCTTTGGGATCTCATCGAAGTTGGGGAAAGTCAGATCGCCTTCTTGGGGCCCGAAGAACCCTGTGGGGTCTTCGCTGAGGCCGGCAAAGGCACTAGCATTAACGACACTCGTGGGGTTCTTCAGGCTGGGGAGCTTTGGGAAGGTGAAGCCTGGCGCTCCCAACGGCAACTTCGGGGGGCGATTAAACGGGCGCGGCGCCCCCTCAGCTGGGCGAGGGCGCGGGCGAGGGGGCTGCCCTGTGAAACGACCCTGATCGCGTTCGCCAAGGCCCCCGATGTCGAAGGGGAAGCTATCAAAGCCCGCGGGAAAGTCGTTGGGGAAATTAGGGAAGG
Source organism: Penaeus japonicus (assembly GCA_017312705.2). Taxonomy (NCBI): domain Eukaryota; kingdom Metazoa; phylum Arthropoda; class Malacostraca; order Decapoda; family Penaeidae; genus Penaeus; species Penaeus japonicus. Next base: position 46,357 of record BOPN01007964.1, on the reverse strand, counting down.
CAAAGTCTCCAGGGAACCTCTGGTCAGCAGGTCTGGCCGGTGGGGTCTTGGGTCTGGCGGCGGGTTTCCTGAAGCCTCCGCCAGGGATGCGGTTGAAGCCCTGAGGCAAGCGTTGGGTCTCGGAGTGTGCGGAGCCGCCAGCTCGCACGTCTCCTGTCAGGCGCTCGTCATAGTCATAGTAGTCGTAGTCTGCAATGCAAGCCAGATCAGCACACGCACACACACGACTATGTTGAATCAAGTCGGATAATGGGAGCTGAATCAAAGCATAATTTAGTGAATTAATCTAAATTTAGTAATATTTTATTAAAATCGGCGAAACACAACGTAATTTAGTGAAATATGATTTTAAGTTAGAGAAATCAAATCAAATCAAATCTAGTGAAAAATTAAGTGAATTATAGCAAAATTTAAGGGAATATAATTATAAGTGAAATATCTAAATTCAGTGGTAGCCCATCTGAATGCTGTAGATGATTATCTAAATTCAGTAGGGGATAGAAGGAATATAATTCTATACTTACACCTATACACACTTATGTAAACTATTAATTTCCATGAAAACAAGTCACATAAAACACTTTTGATGGAATACGCATGAGGAAATGACAGTACATGGAAGACTTAATAATTAAGACAGTTCATCAAGAAAAAAAAATGTTCAAACAGTGAAGGAAGACGGAAGTAATATCAGGTTTAATCTATCCTGAGATGCTGCAAATGTCTCCACGTAAAATATTCAATCTTGCAAATGCTACATTCAATAAACACTACTCCTAAGGCTAGAGAAAATAGGTTTTATATCTACGATACAGAAATCAAGAGAAGTGATTTCTCCTTCAATCTCTGTCGTGATGATAAAATCCCGAAATTTCGTGGAGACTTTGAGAATTAGCGAATACTTACTCAAACAGGACGAGTGCCGACGATGGATTTTGAAAAGAAGCATCAGAGTCTACTCACATAATGGAGAGAGGGGGGTTGGGGGGAGGGGGGACACTGGAGCTTGATCTGTGACGATAGTCTTAAGATCTCGTATAACAAAACGATAAAAAAGGAGATAAAAAAAAACGAGATGGAAAGATGCCAACAAGACAAGTGCCATGGTAGTGCAGGCTAGTCCATGCGCGACACCTCTATCCTTCTCACCGTACAAACTCCCAATACACAAAATCTTAAAATTAAGTCAGTCATGCGGAAAGCAAGTCTTTCAAAGTCCAACACACAGGCAGGAGGGAAAATGTGCAGTCAGTCAGAGCTTCCTAGGAAAGATAAGTCAAGTAAGGAAGGAGGTCGAGGGAAGGGAAGTCGAGTCTGAAGAAAATATCGTCATGTCAGGTAAATGTTTTGTGTCTTCGAGGAGGGGCAGTTCCAGGAATACTTTCTTGAGGCGTCTTCGTGCTCTATTTTTCATACATTTTTTTCTTATAAATCAAGGTTTTTCCTTACTTTTAATATATCTTTGTTTAGCGAGAACCTTGGTACCACATTTGATATATAATATTGTATACTGTATTTTTTTCTTGAATATACTGCAGGTTTTTAATACGGTTGTATATTTTTTCTGATTTTTTGTGTACTGGTTATAGGCTTATGGTATTTATCAAGCATTTCTCAAATATGTATATGTTCACATTCTCTTAAATATGTTTGTATAAAGCACTGAATCTTGAGTTATGGCTACCAAACCAAGCTTGCAAATCCCATATTTTGTGCAACTGAAAACCGCGAGCAATAGCAAAAATTATTTCTGTATTCGTCATATCATATTTCTAGTGTTCGTTTTCGTGATCAATTTAAAACTTAGATTAATCTCAAAAAGCAATCTGGAACTTGTGTGAGTGAATGAATAAGTGTGTGAGTGTTTCATTGTTTTTTCTTTTCTTTTTGGTTAATATTTTTTTGTATGTAAAAGGAAATGAAAGAAGGACAAGGGAGAAGGAAGGTAAGGAGGGGGGGGGGATAGGAAGAAGGGTGCAGGAAGGGAATGTGGGAGGGGGAAGGGGGGGGGGGAGGTAAGAAGAGGGGTGAGGTTGAATGTTGGAGTATTGCAAGCTGCAGCTGTGGCAGAGATATCGCAGCCGTGTTATGCAGCGAGGATAGAATAAAACACAAGACGAAGAGTAGGGCTGTCCTTCACCCAAATCGTTTCTTAGAGAGACACACAAGCTAACAAGCACCAAATGTACAAAAAAGTTAAGTAGATAATCTTACAATGTATATATATATATATGATGTAAAAATACAAAGAAGGAACAAGACATTATATGTATTAAGACAAAACAAAATTAAAATAGTACAGAGATATATTGGAAGAAAGGGTAATATATATTTTTTTTCTTAAATTTTAGTAGAAAATGCATGTAATTAATAACAAATTTTATATAAATCCAAACAACAGAAATATATGCAAGGGGATGGGATAAAGGTAACAAAAACAGTTTTAGACTGAAAAAAAAGTAAATAAAACCACAGAATATCTTTTAAGAATAACTTTAAATTCAATTCTAAATCCCATCCCCGGCAAACAGAAAGATTAAACGTATTAAAAAAAAAGGTTTAAAAAAAAAAAAGGTTTTCCCAAGAACTTTGTAGTGGCCGTGGGTTTGGAATTCTTGTACCTTCCCCACACACACACACACATAATAAAGTTAGGAAGAACTGAAAAAATTATTTTTCCTTCTTTTCTTATAGCCAATTACGATATAGGAAAGCCAATGAAATGTGAAAAAAAGTTTACAAATCACAGATAGAAGGAATCATGTACAGTAAAAAAAATATAGAAAAAAAAGATGCCTGAGAAGAGACTGGCTATTCAATAAGGGTTTCACAGACAGACAGACACACACATACACACACACACACAGACGGATACAAAGACACTCACAGATCATGTACGTCCACAGGCACACATGAACGGGCTAAGAAACGGAGATTAATTTTGAAAGTAAGGAAAAATATATATAGAGTCTACAGATGAATAATAAAAACCATGTGCTTTACATGCAAGCACCACTTTAAGGGGAAAAACAAAATAATCCGAACCAGAAAAAGAGAGAGAGAGAGAGAGAAAGAGAGAGAGAGAGAGAGAGAGAGAGAGAGAGAGAGAGACAAAGATACAGAAAGAGAATCAAATCAAATAAAATCTGATTCTTGGATTATCTTAAGGTACGAATTACGGGGATACAATAAATGACAATAAGTTCCCTACTTTTTGAAAATCAAGCTCTGTTCTCAGCCGCGTTATCTTATATCTATATTCATAAAAATCTCTGGAGGCTTAAAAATCAAATCAACGAATGTAGAACCAGTTATCACTTTCTCTTGAAGGGCTGCCTAAAATACGCCGTTTTATTAAACATTAAGATTGTGATTTAACGTGAGATTGTCACACAAGACTAAAAAAAATAAACTTGGAAAAAGAAACTATGATTGAAGTGTAAATTCTGTTGCTGGAAAAAAAAAAAACAATTCAGCAAAGAACTTATGGTAATACTGTTGCAGCTTCATCTCTCTCGATGTTTACCAGCTGTGCAATTGCATAAACCTTAGCCCAGCAACCTCTGCAATGGTTATCCTTAAAATAAGTATTGGCGGGAAAGGGACAGTCAATGAAGAAAGAAATAAAAAATAAAAATAAAGAAAACAAAAATAACTCGCCAAAATCTGAAAAAGTGACTATATATATATATATATTTTTTTTAATTCTTTTTTTGTATATATTTTTTTCCTCAGTTTCTAAAATATGTTTCTCCGTTCCTCCTTTCGAAAGCAGGTCTTGAGAGAGTCAGTGATGGGAGGGGGGGAGGGTGAGGGGGGTGAGGAGGATGGAGGATGGAGTTGGAAAGATGGAAGGGCAGAGGATGGAGGTGGACGGTGAGAGAAAAGAGAAACGAAGAACAAGGTAAACGAGAGGAAAAGAACGAGGAACAGAACAAGGTAAACGGGAGGAACAGAACGAGGAAGGAACAAGGAACGGAACCACGACTCTCAGACCGCCCTGAGGAACGAGGAAACCGCACACAACGAACGGCAGGACCCAGGAAGGGGGGGCGAGGGAGGCGTTCTAGGGCGTACCTTCCTGCGGGCCGGCCACCACCAGCGGCTGCTCGACTGTGCCCGCGGCCTGAAGGGGCTCGAAGTCGCAGCGGTCCACCACGTTGATCTTCCAGCCGAGGTAGCGGTGGGTGTAGCACTGCGGGGGGAGAGGGAGGGGGGGGGGGGGAGGGGGGAAGGGGGGAGAGGGGGAGAGAAGGGAGGGAGGTCATTATAAAATGGTTATAATCGTGATTTGGAGAGAGGAGGTCATGTTACAGAGACTAATTGGTCATTGTATTCGCCGGTGGCATCAATAGCTGGTCTGGATTCGTTTACAGGTTGACAAAAATAAAGATAATTATAACTGATGTGTGGTCTTTAATTAACAAGCGAATCGCGACAAATACAGCCATTAGCAGCTAAACAAATAAACAAAGACAATAACGTGGGGACGTGAACAGTAGGATAAGGAGACACAAAAAGACGTGTGCTCGGACAAGGCAAACAATAACGAACACAGGGATGTGTGAAGAATTCAAACCGTACAAGTCGTAAACAAAACAACGAAAGGAAAAATAAGAAAACTCGCGAATATACCAAGGACTTTTCGCTCTTCTGTTGTTTAGAGACGATTTGTATCAAGACGAATCAATAGATCGAAAATACCTTCAGTATATTCGTGCGTTTCCTGTTTGTTTCGTTCTTTTTTCTTTATTGTTTTTTTTTCATTTCTAGAATGATATGTTGAAAGACTGAATAAAAAAGCACATTGAAAAGATTCTTCCTTGCTTATGATGGCAGGATTTCATGTCTTCACCAACATCCTTGTTATGCAAAGTGACCGAACGTTAATCAAGAATCACGCTTCCCGCCCTCCCTCCTCCTCCCTCCCCCCTCCCCCCTCAAAATCAAACAAACAAACAAACAAACAACCAAACAACGAAGTCCCCCATCACCATACCTGGTAGAAGACGGTGTCTGGCGTGGCGGCGTCGGGGGTCCACTGCAGGATGCCCGGCTGGCCCTCCTGGCAGTCGAGCTGGAGCGTCCTCTGGTAGGCGCCGAAGGACTCGAAGGCGTCGGAGGGCTGGTTGGGGTTCTCGGTCCACTCGCACAGCCGCCCGAACGCCGTGGGCACCGGCACGCCGTCGCGGTCCTGCGCTACGCCGGCGAACACGCGAGTGCGCTGCGGGAGAGGAGGAGGAGGAGGGGGAGGGGGGGGGGGGTATTAATTAAAGGGTCTTGGCTGGGGTGTTCTTTGTTATTTATTCTTGTTTTTATATTTATATGTTTATCTATTCATCTTTTTTTAATATTTAGCTATTTTCATTTATCTTTTATTTACTTATATCTTTCAGTCTATCTATCCATCTTATTTATCTAATTCTTTAGTTAGGAGTCTCTGAGGTCTTGCTAATACTGAAGGCAAAGGTAAAATGTTGAATACATTTTGCAAACCGTAGTACTAGTGTTCAAAATAATCGCTAGTGTTGTCTCAATAAACTTATATGACGAAATAATCTAAAATGAAAAGAAAAGAAAGAAAAAAAAGCAGAGGCCTCTATAACTTTATTTTTTAAATCTATTTATTAATTCCTTTTTCATATCGTTACATTGATAAATCTTACGAGTAAAGCCACAAGGCACACATAACATCAAAGAACGAGATGATATTTCAGTGTCTGTCATATGATAACTACTCCATTAATTCATATGAATATCGCTATGCGTTGGAAGATAATATTGCCCTTTACGGAAATTACTTTCTACTCCCTAACTGCAAGCCAGCAGGATCGGTTACATATATATTAATTTTCATCTCGATATCTATTATGATATGAAAGTTCCACATCTGACGAGCATCGCATAGCCTTCATATAACGATATGCGATATACGATATACGATATACCCACCACTTACAGACTGATCCAGTGTCATTATAGCCAGAACAAGGACTATTATGCCGTTCAGAAGGCGATGAACTTTTGACAAATGATTAAAATTCTTGTGAAGAACCACTAGCAATAGGCATTTTGCCGAAATCTGAAAGCTTGAGCTCTTAAAAACAGCTGGGGGAGGAACGAAGAGGGGAGAGGGATGAGAGAAAGGAGGGGAGAGAGAAGGCAAATATGAGAGTAGAAGAGGGGAGACATATGAGGGGAAAAGGGCCAAGTATGAGGAGGAAGAGATGAGAAGTATGAGAGGGAAGAGGGGAAAATGGGGGAAGGAAGAAGGGGGATATATGAGGGGGAAAAGAGGGATGCGAGAGGGGAAAGGATAGGAATGTGAAGCCAATGGAGAATGAGAAGAAAGGAGAAAGAAAAAAAAAGAGGATACAAATGAAATGGAGGGGAAAAGGGGAAGGAAAGTATGAGAAGAATGAGGAGAAGAACGGACGAGGAGAAGGAAAGAGAAAGTTGAGGAAAAGGGGAGGTAATTAAAGAAGAAAGAGAAGGAGAAAGGAGGAGGAAAAAAGGGAAATATAAGAGAGGAGAGAAAAATGAAAATGTGAGAAAGGAAAAGGAAAAGGGAAGTATAGAAGAATGACGCCATAAAAGATGAAAGAGGAAATGAAGATGAAAAAAAAAGAATAATGACAGAATCCGATCAAAGGCAAGACTAATAACAGAAGAGAAAATACCTTAAAATAGAAAAGAAAAAACGAAAAAAACACAGGAAAAACGAGCAAAACTGTAACTAGAAAAAAACAGATAAAACATGACAAAAAAAACTAAAATAGAGAGAGAGAGAGAGAGAGAGAGAGAGAGAGAGAGAGAGAGAGAGAGAGAGAGAGAGAGAGAGAGAGAGAGAGAGAGAGAGAGAGAGAGAAACTCGTATCCGCCCTCGGGGTCGTCGGTGATGTAGAAGGGGTGGTAGCGGGCGGGTCGTTCGGGGTCGTAGCCGCCCTCGACCACGAAGGTGTAGGTCTTGCCTCGCACCACGTTGATCTCCGGAATCAGGAGGCCGTTGATGTACCACGCCACGCCCCAGCCGACGTGACCTGCGGGGGGATGGGGGGGGGATGATGGGGGACGGGGGGGGGTGAAGGGAGAGGGGGAGGGAAGGGGGAGGGAATGGGGAGGGAAGGGGGAGGGAATGGGGAGGGAATGGGGAGGGGAGAGGGGGAGGGGAGGGGAGGGAATGGGGAGGGAGAGGGGGTTGGGGAGGGGGAAGGGAGGGGAGAGGGGAGGGTGGGAGGTTGGGATGGAAGGGAGGGGAGAGGGGAGGGAAGGGGGAGGGAAGGAGAGAGGGTGGTGAAGGGAGGGGAAGATGGGAGGTTGGGATGGAGGAGAGGAGAAACGGGGAGAGGGGGGGAAGGGAGAAGAGTTGGTGAGAGAGAGAGAGAGAGGGATGGGGGGGGGGGTGGAAAAGTGAGTGATAGAGAGAGAGAGAGAGGGATGGATGTGTTGGTGGGGGAGGAGGAGGAGGAGGGGGAAAAAAGTACGATTATACCATTTCAAAAGCAAAACATATGATGGTGAGTGACGTTGCTATCTGTTCATTCATAGAAATGGAATAATAAAAGTTGATAATACTAATATTAAAGGTGTTATTGCTGTTCCTATCAGTTATCATTCCTTTCCAATCTCATACAAAATAACACGAACAACAACGAAAAAACAAAATCTCAATTATAGTAAACAACAACAAAACGATAATTACCCCAACCGAAAAAACACTGACAACATAAGTAGAATATATATATATATATATATATATATATATATATATATATATATATATATATATATATATATATATATATAAAATATATTTATATATATATATATATATATATATATATATATATATATATATGTATATATATGTATATATATATATATATATATATATATATATATATATATATATATATATATATATATATATATATATATATATATATATATCAAATCTATTTATTTAAATGAGTTCTAAGACAGAAACCTTAACAAATACGAAATCAACTCACATCCACGTGTAAGGTATCAAATAATTCCAAGCCGCTTTGTTCTATGATGGAACAGAAATTCTATCCTTGTTCATAGTTTAATCTTTTATTCAGTTAATGACAAGAGCTGTATTGTGCGTGTGATTGCCTGATATGTGATATTTAAAAAAAAGAAGGAAAGATATTCAAACATTATTGACTACGAAAGTCCAATTCAATTGAGAGTTTTCCTATATATGTTGAGGTAATGAGAATGAATAATTCCACGATGCAAGGGATGCAACACGTAATTCTGATGGTAAAATGTCCTAAAGCGAATTGCATATCTTGCATGGTGGAATTATTCATTCTCATGCATACTCCGTCAATATAGATAAGCACGTTCTCAATTCCACTGTTCAAGCAAGCCATGTTGCAGATGTTGCTTGTCGCTGACTTTGATCTTCAGTGCAGGATTATCTATTTTATTATAAAACAGCATATAACATTATGCATATTAATTATCTGTTCATATTAGTTGTCAATGATTATCCATCATTTCCATGCCTGTCTTATTGATTTTCAAGTGTTAATTGCAACGGCTAATTATCTATCTTCAGTGGCACATTAATTGTCTCTTGTAAATAAATGAATAAATAAATCCGACAAGTAAAAAAAATACGCACCTAAACTAATAAAAAATAACAAAACCAACACAATAAACACAAAAAATTAGATTTGAAAATGGAAAGAAACCCTGAAGTTCGAACCAAAACCTCCGAGGCTTCGAGGCTTCGAACCAAAAGACGAAGCGCGAAGCCTCACCCGTGATGGCGTTATAGCCGCTCTGTCCTCCCGAAGGGCCGATCTGCGCGTAGAACACCCCGTCGGCAGGCTCGTAGCAAGGCACGGGCGGGATGTACCAGGCAGCGTTAGTGGGCGAAGGTGAAGCAGGCGTAAGGGGCCGGATACGATTTCTCTGCTGGGGCCGCCCTGTTCCTCCGGCAGCGGGCAGTTCCACTTGGGCGTGCGGCCGAAGTCGATGAACATGGGGGGGGGGGGGGGGGGGGGGGAGAGGGATTTTAGTTTTGGGATTTCGTCTTTGTCTTTTAGTTATGGTTTTATTTTATTGGGTACTTTCTTCGAAATAAAAATGATAGGAGCTGCCACGGACGATAAAAAAATAAATAAAAACAAACAAACAATAATGACCCAAGTCGATGAGTTGCCAGGATCTCGCTTTTTTATTTTTGTGTTTCTTTTTGTTTTTTGTTTTAGTTTCAAAGATGAGTTTGTTCATCTAGGAATGAGTTGCCAGGTAGACATTTTGTGTCATGTAATTATGTAAAATGGTAGAAAAAAACACTATTCAAGGAAAAGCTATTACATATAGTAGGTTTTCTTGCTTATTTACCAACGAGATCGTGTTTCAATTCATAAATAAAAAAAACTGCAGTAAACCCATATGTAATATACATGAAAATATATGCTAAGAAAAAAATATATCCCAGTCCCGAATTCGACCCTTTTCTCTCCCTCCTGTGACCCAGGCTGACCTCAGAGTCCCGATTTCGACTCTTTTCCCTCCCTCCCGTGACCCAGCCTGACCCCAGAGTCCCGAATTCGACCCTTTTCCCTCCCTCCTGTGACCCATCCTGACCTCTGAGCCGGAGCGAGTGGTAGGACGTATCCCCCTGCGAGTTGACCGGCCCAATCGCCCAGATGACCGCCTGTGACCCGTTGGTGAGGATGCCCGTGTCGGAGGTGTCCACGGCGCGCAGAGGGCGTTGGAAGGTCAGCATCGTGAAGTCGTTGATGAGGGCGGCGTTCAGGAGTCGCACGTTGTTGTTGCTGCCCTGGTGAGGGAAAGGGGGGGGGGGGTTAAAAGGAGGGGGGGAAACGGAATGTATGTATGTATGTATGTATGTTTATATGTATATATGTATATATATATATATATATATATATATATATATATATATATATATATATATATATATATATATATATATATAGTGTGTGTGTGTATATATATATATATATATATATATATATATATATATATATATATATATATATATATATATATATGAAAAAAAAATGTATACTTGGAAACGAATGCTATCACAATCCCAATATGTTCTAATAGATCTTACTACGTAAAACTATCCATTTTCTTTTATAACATCAGTTCCTTAATTTTCCTATTTCACTGCTATATATATGAGTATTACTACTCTCCATACTCAGTGATGATCCGTAACCTCACATACCAGCTCGGACTATTCTAGCTTAGTCTCAAAGCGCATTTCATTTTGGTTCTCATTTCTCACAGCTGATGAGTCTGTCTGTCTTGTCAGTCAAACATCAGCCACATCAACTTTATATTGTTCAGAACAATATAAATATGATATGGATATGATTTTCTTCGCAGAGTGGCTCTGCGCGGAGGTCGTGTGTGTGTGTGTGTGTGTGTGTGTGTCTGTGTGTTTATACATACACATATAAAAGTGTCCATCTTCCTCTTTATCTCCCTCTCTCTCTCTCTGTCTGCCTGTCTCTCACTCAACCAACAACCTGCGTATGTATACATACATATACATGTATACATGTATACATACATATACATGTATACATGTATACATACATATACATGTATACATGTATACATACATACATATACATGTATACATGTATACATACATATACATGTATACATACATATACATATATACATACATATACATGTATACATGTATACATACATATACATGTATACATACATACATATACATGTATACATGTATACATACATACATATACATGTATACATGTATACATACATATACATGTATACATACATATACATGTATACATACATATACATGTATACATACATATACATGTATACATGCATGTATGCATGCATGCATACATGTATGTATGTATGCATGCATACATGTATGTATGTATGCATACATATATACATGCATATACATGTATGCATACATATATGCATACGTATATAAATGCATATATATATATATATATAGATAGATAGAGAGATCCGTATACACTACACAAAAGTTTCCTTCGGCCATCGCCTCTAAACGCCGGAAGCAGAAGAGGAACAGATGAAAAGAGAAAATCCCTAAGTAATGGAATTACCTGCTTTCCAGAATCCCTCCTTTTGCAAAACACAATTTCAGACGAAATCTTCTTACCTTCACTTAATCTCCTTTTGTCGCGAATCATTCCTCGAGGGAGATTCTATCATTTCCCTTGGCGCTGACGCTTCAGCATCATCATGTACTTAAGCACTAAACGGACACAAAGACACAGCGAAGGAAAATAGACGAGGCACCTTAATACTTTGCTTTAAATACACACGCTCTCAACAGCCCACGCTAACACACCAAGACGTGTTAATCACCATTCAGTTACAAATACACAGACACACTACAAATAATAAATAATTCCACACACACACACGCGCACGCGCACGCACACGCATACACACTCACTCACTCACTCACACACTCACTCACTCACTCACTCACACACTCACTCACTTACTCACACACACACTCACTCACTCACACACTCACTCACTTACACATTCACTCACTCACTCACTCACACACTCACTCACTTACACATTCACTCACTCACTCACACACACAAACAAAAAAAACAAAAAAAAAAACACGACGCCACAAACCATTACCATCACAATCCCCGCCAATCTTCCCACCTCACCAGCACAAACCAATCCCCGAACCATCCTAAACTCCTCGGCCAGAAACTAACCCTAATCTTGTCGTCAGGGCAGGCACCCCTTCCGCCCTGGCACTGTGCCTTCGCCCCGAGGTAGTAGTCCGACGCCACGCCCTCGCCGCTGCCCTGGTTGAGCCACGCGACCACCACGTCGCCGCCGATCATGACGGAGCGCGTGAGGGAGCCAGAGGGACCGAAGGCCATGTACTGCCCGTTGTCTGGAGGGAGAGAGAGATTGGTTGAGTTTCAAGAATTTATTCACACTGTATATAATGTATATAGATGAATAAGTATAGGAACTAAGTCTATATGGTTTGTATAGCAGCTCATGGGGAGTTCTGAAGCCATGTATTCATGGGGAAACATATATTATGGTGATGTTAACCAAAACGCTACATGGGTTATAGTAGTACACGTATCTCAAAGCGGGTGGGGTGAGTATGGGGGGTGGGGTGAGTGTGGGGGGTGGGGTAAGTGTGGGGGGTGGGGTAAGTGTGGGGGGGTGAGTGTGGGGGGTGGGGTAGTGGGGGGGTGAGTGTGGGGGTAAGTATGGGAGTGAGGGGGGAATAGGTTGAGTGCTGGGTCTGTCTGGTAAATGGAAGGCAAAGGGCAGAAGGGAAAGGAAAAAGGATTCGATGGGGGAGGCAGCATGAGGTCAAGGAAACGAGAAGCAAGGGTGGAGGAAGCGGAGGAAAGGGGGGGGGGGAAGGCTATCAGAGTAATTTTCAAGGTGCAGGCCTGAAGCAATATCAAATATCTAAAAACTGAGAATTTACAGAAAGCAAAAAGAATAAAATATTCTGGAGAAATATAGTAAATTTAGATTCAAGATTGACTAGCATCCAAACATAATCAATTAATCTTGATATTGCAATGCCGTTGCCTTATCCAAGGCAAAATAGCTTTTGACTGACATGTTTATCATCTACTACTCTTTATTAGAAAAAACTGTGATAAAAATGCCGATTGATATACTCGTCCAGAGTTAGTTAAATGTGGAGGATTTGTGCGTAGAGTTTCACGGGGTGTTTTTCGCTGACGTCAATCGAAATTATTTTAAGTGATATATTTTCGAATATCAAAAGGTTACGTCTTTAAAGAAATGTCAGAGCCATTTCAGCAAAATAAACAGTGTTCTGAAAATACCGGTTTTATGAAATCCTCAAAAATATTTTTAATATAATCTATCCCATACTTTCATGACGGAAAAAGTGTTGGTTCAAACAAAGCTCCTTTGTAATTAATTGGTTTGAGGCTTGGCCGGAAAAAGTCATGAAAATGTTTACAAAGAATCCCAGTCATCTGCATATTAACTAACCACAACGCCACACAATGCAGCGTGGAAACAAATTACATACGGTCTCGTCGGGGGAAAAATACAACACCAACGACAGATGAAAATGAATTCCAGCAACCGGAAAAGTAAAAAGCAAAAAATTAACAAAAACAAAAAAGCGCGTGTATGATCACAGTGTCTCGACCTAATAATTCACCCACAACAAAGATAACACCGAACATCAAAGTATCTCCGACGTACTCAACTAACCCGACGTGTTAGGGCAACGAAGACCCCGAATTTCATTAGAAAGTTTGAGGTACTTCTCCACGGAAAGTGTCGAAGTTGTCTCGGGATGACAAAGAATCCCAACACGATGGGAGACTTCGCTTCGCCGAGCCTTAATCACCGAGATATGGATCAAGGGAAAGGAAAGGTCCTATGACTCGGCCTTCTCTTGGTTGGCTCGCTCTCTCTCTCGTTCTCGTTCTCGTTCTCGTTCTCTTGCTCTCGTTCTCGTTCTCTTTTATTCGTTCTCGCTCTCGTTCTCTTTCTCGTTCTCAATTATCCGCTCACTTACTCCATTTCTCCCACTCTTTCTTTCTCACTTTTTTTATCCTCTCTCTCTCTCTCTCTCTCTCTCTCTCTCTCTCTCTCTCTCTCTCTCTCTCTCTCTCTCTCTCTCTCTCTCTCTCTCTTTCCATCAATTTCTATAACTCCCCCAAGCTTAGTCGGTACTCCATCCAATTGCACAGCTAAAACAAGTACATCAAATAGAAAAAAACGACTAATTGGTATAGTATTGCGTTGTGAATTATGAAGATGCTTTTGAAC
>BOPN01007964.1:0-25000 GCA_017312705.2 Penaeus japonicus | reverse complement strand
TAGAGGGAACGAAAGAAGAAGGAAGAGGAGGAGAAGGAAGGGGGAAAACAAGGGGTGAAGAGGAAGGAAGAGAAGAATGAGAAGTCAAAGAATTCGAGGGGGAATGTGTGCAGGCGGTAAGGGATATGTGCGGGGGGTTGAGGGGGAGGGTGAGGGGGGTGAGGGGGGGGGGGGGAGGGGGGAGGTGTTATTGAGGTTAGATCGGAGTTATGAAAATGGCGTGGGAAATTGCTGGCTGGCGTGGGATTTTTTTTTTCTTTTTGGAATGGGAGGGGAGGGGAGAGGGGGAGGGGGGTATAAAAGTTGGAGCGGCCGTAAGAAATGTGAAATTAAGAGAAGAAAAAAAAAAGTTTCCATTGCGAAATGCGATAGCAAATATAATATTTTCTCTCTCTCTCTCTCTCACTATCTCCCAATCTTTATCTCCCTTTCTCTCTCTCTCTCTCTCTCTCGTCATTTTTACAATTTTCTTTACGTAGCACAACAAACAAGAAACCATAAAACACACACACACACAATCACACAAGCGCAATCATAAACACACAGACACACATTAACAAAGACATAAACCCATGCATATATGTATATATGCAAATAAAACGCAACCAACATTAAATTCTTATAAGCCGAGCAAATCCCCAAGCATAATCCGGAGTGCGTTTCGCAAGCAGCAAGAACGTAGCAAGCAGTTTGTGTGTTTTATGATAATTGCAATTCCGGAATAATTGCTGGTATTATTACGATCTCAAATCATTGTATATTGCTATCGACCGCGTGAGAAAAATTATCCTTTTCAGTATTGCCTTTGTTATTAAACTATTTCCCTCTCGTGTTTTCTTTTTTTTTAAATATATTGTGACTTTGAAAAACCCTGAAAAAAACATTTTGATTATCTTGTAAATGGAGTCTCCTATTACGGTCTCTCAGGTCGACATTTACCTTGACTTTATAGGGACTATGATCGTAATGGGACACACTGAGCACCCCCGGCGAATGCGCTATAGTTGTCTTACGGCACCCTTTACTGAGGTCATTTAAGGTCACATTCGCGTGGATATTCAGGGTCTCTTTGCAATAAAAGAGGGGTTTACACACGTACATACATAAAGACACACTAAGACTTTCTCTCTCTTTCTTTCTCCTTCTCCTTCTCTTTCTTTCTCTTTCTCCCTCCCCCCTTTCTGTTCACCCCCCCTCCTCTTTTCTCTTTCTCTTTCATTCTCCCTCCCTCTCTCCTACTCTTCCCTCCCCTCTTTGCCCCACCCCCTTTTGTTCCTCCTTCCTCCTTCCTCTTTCTCTTTCTTTCTCTCTTTCTCCCTCCTTCCCTCCCTCACCTCTTTATTTCTTTCTCCCTCCCTCCCTTTCTGCCCCCCCCTCCTTTTTCGTTCTCTTTCTCCTTCCCTCCCTTTCTGTTCACCCCTTCTCCTTTCTCTTTCTCTTTCTTTCTTTCTTTCTTACTTTCTCCCTCCCTCCCTCCCTCCCTTCCTCCCTCCCTCCCACTCCTCCCTCCTTCCAAAGTCGCTCATCGGGAAGGCCGAAAGAGAAACAAGTATTCCGAACTTAGTGAATTCTTATCCGACTCTTTGTGATAATCCGGAGGGGTGGGAGGGAGGAGGGCGGGGGGGGGGGGGGGTGAAATGGGGGTGAAGGCATTGGGAAAGGGATGGGGAAGGAGTGTGGATAGGAGGATGGGGAGGATGGGAGGATAGGGAGGGTGAGGTGGAGGAGGAGGAGGAGGGGAAGGAGAAGATGGAGGGGGAGGGGAAAGGAGGGGGAGGGGGAAGGAGGAGGAGGAAAAGGAGGAGGAGGGAGAAGGAGGAGGAGGAGAAGGAGGAGCAGGAGGAGGAGTAAAAGATGTAAGAGAAGTAAGGAGGAGGGAGGAGAAGATAAAGAGAAGAAGGAAGAGGAGGAAAAGTAGAAGGAAGAGGAGGAGCAAGGGACAGTGCGATAAAGAAGTGAAGAAAAGGAAATCTGAAATAAAAGATAAAAGCGAAAGAAAGGGAGAAGAGAAAATGTCAAAAGGCACGAAAAAAAAACATAAAAGAAAATAGAAGAGAAAGAAAGAAAGAAAGAAAGAAAAAAAACACAGAAAAAAGCAAATAGCAAATAAAGGCAAACAAGAAAGACAACAACCAAAAAGACGAAGAGAAACAATCACGGAATAACACAGCTGTAAAAGAGCTCAAATAAACGTACAAAGCTTTAAGAAAAATGACACGAAAAAAAAAAAAAAACAGTCGCTGGCAACAGATCCAATAATTACACGAAAGAGGAGATAAAAAAAATACGGGACAGACACCTAGCATAATCCTGATACGAGATGATCAGCCACTGAAATATTTTTTTCTATTTTAAATGACATTCACTTTTTTTTTTCTCTAAATAAAAGATTGAAATCTGATTGTCAAAAAAGCCCTTCTAAATCACGTATATAAAAGTAATAGAACTGATGAATACAATATGAAGAAAATGATAAGATAGAGAATAAAAGATAAACCAAAAGAATAAAGACTAAAATGGAAGGAAATTATAACGAATAAAAAGATAATAATAAAAGAATTCATAAAAAGATGAAAATAATGTACTAAAGATCAAATGAATCACGTAAATAAGGTAAAGAAAGAGCGGGACGAGGAAGGAAGGGGTAGGATAAAGAGAGGTGTGGAATGAAAGAGGGGAATGATGTGGGAGGAGGAGTGGGAGGAGGAGGGAGAGAGAGAGGGAGAGAATGAAAAAAAAGAACGTGTGTGTGTGTGTGTGTGTGTGTGTGTGTGTGTGTGTGTGTGTGTGTGTATGTATGTGTGTGAGAGAGAGAGAGAGAGAGAGAGAGAGAGAGAGAGAGAGAGAGAGAGAGAGAGAGAGAGAGAGAGAGAGAGAGAGAGAGAGAGAGAGAGAGAAAGAGAGAAAGAGAAAGATAGAAAGAGCGAGAAAGAGCGAGAGATCGAGGCAAAGAAAAACAGACAGACAGACATAGCATAATAAAACCCCGCCCTCATCCCCATGCATAAACAGTGCAACTCTGCCTCTACTCACCGATTCTGCCGACGAGTTGCATGACAATAGACTCTCCCGCGACGGCCCAGCGAACCTCGAAAGCAAGGTCGTCCCACAACACTTCACAGTTCAGCTTCGTCTGTAATCAGGTCATGTACAGGGTAAAGGTCATGTCACGTAGGCAGGGCGAGGTGTCAAAAAAAAGAAGAAAAAAAGTCGATCTGAAAAGTGTTACTGAGAATGATATTATGTAATGGGTCTTTGGATACTTTTTTGTATGAAGTGATCGTCTATATAATTAAAATAGTCTACTAAAAAAAGGAAATAAGAATAAGAAAAAAAGGCCGAAATACAATATCAAAATGTATAATGAATGCATCACTGATTTCCGTCACGGTTCGAAGCTTTAGAGTCTAAAACGTATTCTAATTTGGGCGATTTAGCATGTCCAAAGTTTTAATGCGACGCCATCTTGTCTTCACAGGACAGAGTCACAAGTCTATAGTTAAAAAAAAAAATGTCGTTCACTTTCTTTTATCTTTCTGAAACACTGAACACCAACCAAAATTTATGTTATTTTTTTGCTATATATTAAGGATTATAACGCTTATTTTAATGATTGATGATTATAATGATTATTTTATTATATCTTTATGATTATAATATATTTTTTTATTATAAAAATGATTATTATCAATACGGGAAGTTCATAATCACATCGCTTTGATTAAGAAAAGGACATTTGACTACATCTCATGATATTGGATCTCTTTTTGCATCCAGAATTGAACTGATAAAAAAAAAAAATCAAATACTAAACACAGATAGATTTCCCTGACATGTACTCGACTCCCACTCAGCCTCGAGAGAAGCTTGAGTGATACTTGTCAGGAGGATAAATACACGAGGATCACATAGCAGAAAGAGAAAGAGATGGAGAGGAAATTAATTACCTTTTAACTCTTGATGTCAATTTCATATATATATATATATATATATATATATATATATATATATATATATATATATATATATATATATATATATATATGTGTGTGTGTGTGTGTGTGTGTGTGTGTGTGTGTGTGTGTGTGTGTGTGTGTGTGTGTGTGTGTGTGTGTGTGTGTGTGTGTGTGTGTATCTATAATATTAAGGGATTTATATACGTATAGATATAGATGTAGAGTGGAACGAGAACTCTGGAGCGGGGATAATAATATACAACGGTTGCCAGTTGATTTCTTTTTTATTATTTAGTGCAGCAACGGTACGAATAAGAAGAGTGGGAAAGAACGAACTCACAATTCTGAAATGATTCTGGTACACATTTCTAACTCTGGAGATATTAAAGGATTGCAAATGAAAGAAAGATAGAAAGAAAGAAAGAAGAAAGAAAGAAAGCTTCAGCCTCGCTTTCGGACACTCCATCACCGCCGCGGGATAGACTTACGTGAACGAACTCGTCCGAATGCAATCACGAATGGCATCGATTGGAAAGCGACATTCGATTGAAGTACATACATGTATTTATTAATCTTCCAGGTATTTTCAGTTCGATGCAGATAGCGAACTGAAAATGCATATTGGTTTAAAAGAAAAGAAACGGAACGCTTAACAATAAAATCCATTGAAGTTCCACGGGTTTCGTTTCTCTTTTGTTTGTGTTTTTTAGCGCGGGAACTGAGAGAGGGAGAGGGAGAGGGAGAGGGAGAGGGACAAGGAGAGAGAGAGGGAGAGGGAAAGAGAGACTTAGATAGACAAATAATTAAAGAGAGGCATAGACGGACAGACAGTGATAATTAGAGTGGTTATGATCACCGTATTTCCTCCATCACTGACGCAATTATGATGTTGAAGACAAATACTCAGAGTATTTAATAGTCTCATATTGTAGCGCTATTAATTCACCGCTTAGGAACTCCAGCTAGTCACGGAAAGCACTGCAGTTGCGTTGTTTGTGTACGGTATGACTTGCTCTCTTGCTATGGTTACTGTTTGCGCTTGCACAGGCAGTGTGTGGGTGTGCGTGAATATGTGTCTGTTAGTACTTTGTGCTTTGTGTGTGTGTGTGTCTGTTTGTACTTAGTGCTGTGTGTGTGTGTGTGTGTGTGTGTGTGTGTGTGTGTGTGTGTGTGTGTGTGTGTGTGTGTGTGTGTGTGTGTGTGTGTGTGTGTGTTTGTGAAAGTGAAAGTGAAAGAAATGAAATAGAGAGTGAAATAAGAAAGAATGAGAGAGCGAAAGAAAGAGAGAGAGAGAGAGAGAGAGAGAGAGAGAGAGAGAGAGAGAGAGAGAGAGAGAGAGAGAGAGAGAGAGAGAGAGAGAGAGAGAGGGGAGAGGAAGGGAGGGGAGGGGAAGAGGAAGAAGAAGAGGGAGGGGAAGAGGGAGGGGGAGAGGAAGAGGGAGGGGGAGAGGAAGAGGGAGGTGGAGAGGAAGAGGGAGGGGGAGAGGAAGAGGGAGGGGGAGAGGAAGAGGAAGAGGAAGAGGGGGGGAGAGGAAGAGGA
This sequence comes from Penaeus japonicus, assembly GCA_017312705.2. Taxonomy (NCBI): domain Eukaryota; kingdom Metazoa; phylum Arthropoda; class Malacostraca; order Decapoda; family Penaeidae; genus Penaeus; species Penaeus japonicus. Next base: position 19,505 of record BOPN01007964.1, on the reverse strand, counting down.
AGAGGAGGAGAAGGAGGAGGGAGAGGGAGAGGAGGAAGAGGAAGAGGGAGGGGGAGGGAAGAGGAAGAGGGAGGGGGAGGGAAGAGGAAGAGGGAGGAGGGAAAGGAAGAGGGAGGAGGGAAAGGAGAGGGGAGGAAAAGGTGAGGAGGAGGAGGAAATAGGTGGAGGAAGAAAAGGAGGCTAAATCATCAGGGAAAGGAAGGAAGGAAAGAGGGAATAAAGGAGAAAAAAACGAAGAAAAAGAAGAACCGGGGAAAGCAGAGGATTGAACGAAGGAAAAGAGAGAGAGAGAGAGGAGAGGTAGGGTAAAGAGAAGAGAAGGAAGAGGAAGAAGAGAAGGATGAGAGGTAAATTGAAGAAATGAAGGGGAAGAGAAAGGGAGGGGGTGAGGGAGGGGGTGAGGGAGGGGGTGAGGGAGGGGGTAAGGGAGGGGGTAAGGGAGATGGATTCAAGTCGAGGCAGTATCGCAAGGGTGTGATTGACGCGCTGTTAACAATAGTCGAAGAAAACCACGCGAAGTTATTGGAAGGGAGACATTATCCGGGAGGAAAAGGGAGAGGGATTGAGGGAGAGAGGGATCAAGGGAGATAGGGATAGACGGGGGGAAAATGGGAGAGGGAGAGAGGGAGAGTGGGAGAGGAGGGGAGTGGGAGGGAGGGATAAGAGGGAGGGAGGGAGGGAGGGAGGGAAGGAGGAGGAGGGGAGTGGGAGGGGAGGGAGGGAGGAAGAGGGAGGGAGAGAGGGAGGGAGGGAGAGAGGGAGGGAGGGAGGGAGGGAGGGAGGGAGGGAGAGAGGGAGGGAGGGAGAGAGGGAGAGAGGGAGGGAGGGAGAGAGGGATAGAGGAAGGGAGAAATACATATCAATTGGACACGATGCATTACCCTTCTTAGTCACTCGAAGGAAAGGAAATTTTCTCTCCTTTGAAAATATGAAAAATTGGAAGAGAAACGAAAGAAATATATGGACCGATTTATCACCATTATCAATATCATCCTCTCTTTTTTGCGAGTGCTCGAAATTACAACTTTGAAACTCTTCGAAACACTCAATTTTATGAAAAAAACAAAAACAAAAGAAAAACGTTCCATGGATATTCCCGCCTTTTTTCTTGTAAAGAAGAGACGAAAATAACAATGAAGAAAAGGAAAGTAGAAAGACAAGGCGAGGCGTATGTGATAGATATTTAACCGAAATTATAGAAAATACGATTAGTGTCAAAAAAGGGGAAAAAAAAGTTTTCAAAAATCAACTTCGGCAAAAAAATAATATGCTCGTTCTACCTACACTCCAACTACTAAAATAGCAGCAAAATAGATAAATGCAAAAATATAAATATATAAATATATAGATATATAAATATATAAATAGCTTATATACTTAACCTAAGAAAATAATATTAATTTATAAATATCAATACACAAATAGTGCATTGCAATAAATAAAATGTATGTTAGATAAATTAGACAATTACGGGTAAGGTACAAATATAGCAACACGCCCTTTGCAACTTAATGCAGACGCACCGTGACAGAAATGCAACGCCTCAATTACTCTGCCGACGAAAATAGATGTTGCCATATCAATCTAATTGGCAACAAAACAATTTATTGATAGAATTTCCACCTGAAAAATGGTCAGCACTTTGAAGTATTAATACACATGATCGAGTCTGTGCATATATGTAGGATATGCAATGTGTATAAGACGACTTCGAATGTTGTGGACAGCGATAGATCGAACCTTAAATAACGTACACGGAGAGAGAGAGAGAGAGAGAGAGAGAGAGAGAGAGAGAGAGAGAGAGAGAGAGAGAGAGAGAGAGAGAGAGAGAGAGAGAGAGAGAGAGAGAGATGAACAACAACGAGAAAACCAAAGCAAATCGAAATGCGGGCGATCGCGTTTCAGCGCCGCTCGGAGGCGAGTTCGAGCGGCTCGCCTTCGGCCCGACGGCGCTCGCGTGGGCGTCCGAGGGCGTCCGAGGCTGCCCTCAGTCGCGGGCTTAGCCGTAGATGTTAAAGAAGGACGACGCCCCCCCGCTGTTGAAGCTGAAGCTGCTGAAGCTCTGGGAGGGCAGCGACGACGACCTCGAGGGCTGGGGGGGTTGGGGGGGTTCGGGGTCCTCGGGGGACGCCCTCGCCTGGGGGGCGGGGGCGGGGGCGGGGGCGGCGAAGCGGTGGCGGGGCAGTCCGAAGTGGCTGCTGGCGGGAGGGGCTCTTGGGGGGAAGGAGGAGGAGGAGGAGGAGGGGGGATGTGACGATGAGGAGGAAGAGGAGGAGCCGCCCTTCGTCCGCGGCGCCGGCGGGAACCTCGACGACCCTCCAGCAGGGGCGGCAGCAGCGGCGCCCACATCTGATCTCCCGTCGCCTTTCAAGTCGTGGTTGGGGCGTCCGTGGGTGGCACGGGGGGGGTTGTACTGTCCGTGGCGGGGGGGTCTGGTGGTGGTGTAGCTAGGTCGCCTGGTTGTTGTGGTACGTAGGTAGTACGGTAGCCGGGTTGTGGTCGGTCGCGTGTACGGTCTCCGTGTGGTGGTAGGGGGTGGCGTGGTGCGCGGTTTATAGTAAGGTCTACGAGTGGTAGGTGCAGGCTGGTAGGGTGGGCGGGTGGTGGTAGGGGGGCGTTGGTAGGGTCTACGCGTGGTAGTAGGGCGGGCCCTGTAGGAGGGGGGTCTGCGGGTGGTGACAGGGGGGGAGGGCGCGCGAGCAGAGAAGACACTGCCGGCGGCGGGGTCGTACGGAGGTCGTGGGGTTGTGGCAGGTCGTGAGGGGAAAGAGTAGCTAGGTCGTGGCGGGGGTGCAGGGGGGGCGGGGGTGCGAGTGGGGGGGGAGGGGGTGGTCTGAGGCGCGTGGGAGAAAGACGGGCGTGAGGGGGAGGGGGGCTGGTAGGAGTAGCCTGAACTGTGCGACTGAAACACCAAATGAAGAGAACCCGGGGTTAAAGAGGTTTATTTCTGCTTCCTGCTTATTCGCTAGCTTTCTTTGGGGGTTTAATTAAAGGGAATTATTGGTGCATCTTTACCAAGTTAGGGACTAATTAAAGCAGTGTGATGTGATCTTGTTTATCTTTGATACTATAAGTGAGACTAACAAGCAATGTTTATCGGGTGCTAAAATCAGTTGTAAATTAAAGCAAACAGTCACCTTTAGTATATATCTTTTATAACAACGAACATGTCCACACACACACACACACACACACACACACACACACACACACACACACACACACACACACACACACACACACGTACATCAAATTACGATTCACGCCGTTGCATGAACGTAATACAAACACACACACACAAAAAAGACATACAGATCATCAACCATTCATTTATATGTTGCATAATGATTGCAGAACTAAGATGCATCAAGAACTAATCAACTATTTTTCTAAGTGCAAGCAATGGACACGTCGTCACCACCTTTGCCGACACGCGCCGTATTTATTGAGAAATTCAGTGGGAAAATATACCACTTTTTAGGCTTTTTATAAGAATGTATTATCGCCGTATATCAGAAGCGTGTATCGTAGGCGTATATCAGAAGCATGTATTAGAAGTATATATTATATGCGTGTATTGTAAGTTTTCATTAAAAGCATCGAATGATAACCGCGGTTCCACAATAACAATTGAACACGAAAAGGAAAAAAAAAAAAGAAAAAAAGAAGAAGATCGAACCGAAATAGATATCGAGGTACATCAAATAAATCTATTTTTGAGTCTAGGGGTTAAAAGGCACTACTATTTTCTAAAGTAAGACGCACAAAAAGGTAAATACATCAGTGAGATATAGAGAAAAAAAATCACATGAAAGTTGATCTTGTTCCCTAAAGCGAGTCGAATATATATATACATAATATATATAAATATATATATATATATATATATATATATATAAATATATATATATTATATATGTATGTATATATATTTCTCTCTTTATTCTTCTTCTTCTTCTTCTTCTTTTTCTTCTTCTTCTTCGGAACACTTTCAAATCGAAATGGATTTCAGGCGAAAAAGAGGATTTGTCAATCCGCTGCGAGTCGTTCATAGAGAACCGTCACGCGAAAAAAAAGAAAACAAAAATTACCGCGAATGAAAAGCACTTCAAAAGTAGCGCTCGAGAGACGCGGCGATTCGGCTTCAAGGTCGTCAACACAAGCGGCCTCTTTCCTCGGGGAAGATCGTCTCAAAAGAGATACTTCTGAAGGCATGCTAACTTTGGTGTGTGTGTGTGTGTGTGCGTGTATGTGTATGTATATGTATATATATGTGTGTGTGTATCTATGAATGTATGTATGTATGTATATGAATATATATTTATGTGTATATATATGTATGTATATAAATATATACATATACACACACACACACACATACATATATATATATATATATATGTATATATATACATATGTATGTGTACATATATGCATACATATGCATATATATATATATATATATATATATATATATATATATATATATATATATATATATATATATATATACACATATATATATATATATATATATATATATATATATATATATATATATATATATATATATGTATACATATGTATACATATATATATATATATATATATATATATATGTATAAATATGTATATGTCTATAGATATGTATACATATGTATATACACACATTATATATACATACATTATGTATACATACACACACACACACACACACACACACATATATATATATATATATATATATATATATATATATATATATATATATATATATATATATATATATATATATATATATATATATATATATATATATATATATATATATATATAAACATACATATATGTACATGTACATGTACATATACATACATATATATTACACACAAACAAATATATAGGAAAATAGATAACGCTTTTATCATCTCACAGAGCATTTGTATCTGTAATAAGCTGAAAGGTATGTGCTGTAGGCATATCCTTTGTTTTCTATCTACTTAGCATATCACATTTCCCTCGGACGTGACTCTTTCTTTTTCTCGCAATAATGGTTGCATCAAAGTGAAGGTCATTCACGCTATAAAATCAAAAACCATCTTAGAATCACGGTTTCCACTCATGTCTTTCCTTTCACTTCATCAGCGGATTTTTTTTTCGGAGTTTCATTCTTCGAAATTCCAATCCTCGTCTTCAGTTGATTAGAACCGAGGTTCACGGACCCTCCTCCTGTTATACGATTCCTCTAGCTAGAACAGGTTCGATTGAGGTTCGATTGAGGTTCGACTGAGGTTTGACTGGGGCTCGGCTGAGGTTCGGCTGAGGTTCGGCTGAGGTTCGATTGAGGTTTGACTGAGGTTCAACTGGGGTTCGATTGAGGTTCGACCGAGGTTCGACTGAGGTTCGACTGAGGTTCGACTCCGGGTCAAGGAGTCGTTATATGTCTCTATCAATGCAATATTTCGTCTTATGTAGGAACCTCAGGTTATCCAACTTCGTTGTTGAATTTCTAAATTTCCGATTGCACACTGAGATTGTCTGTAAGACTTGGCTATCCTTACTCCAGTATGAGTAGATAGGTAAATTCAATGGAACTAGTATGATACTAGTTTGACAATCCTTTCGTTGGGTCGTGTGGCCTGTTGGTTTAATACTAATGCACTCTCTGAGTTTCGGCTCCGGGTCAGGGAGGTTTAATAGACGTCTATATCACTACGACATTGTATGATTTCATTTTAAAATATACGGGAAATAGACCTTGAAATTCATTGGTAAAATTCTGTATCTTATTGTATTACATCTATAATGTATTTTTGTTATACAATTTTCATTCGTATTCTAAAAAAAATCTGGTTTTACTTACCTCTGATTTGTGTTTTTGTTCAATCAACACTAGCAGTCACTGCTATGACTAATTATTGTTCAATTGTCATGCAATGTGTTAAAACTCAAGAACAAATGCACATAAGAACCGAGGAGAAATATATAGGAATTAAAACAATAATTATGATTATATAAACGGCGAAATTGGAAGAATCCTCCTAAAAAATAATTTAAAAGTTAACACATAAAACAAATCCTAAAAAAAAACCCTCAACACCACCAACAGAACCCTTTTTCCCTACACCCTCCCTCCCCTCCCCCCATCCCCCCAAACAAACTAAACAAAACAACCAAAACAAATACACACAAAAAAATCCCCCCCACCCCCACCCCAACCCGACTCACCTGCGGAGCCACGCCCAGCATCTTGAGCGAGGGCGGCACGTTGAGGTTCTTGGGCACGCGCACGTGGCCGAAGTCGGCGAAGAAGGCGCGACACCACACGCTCAGGTGGTCGATGTCGAAGACGGTCTGGTCGCCGGGGAGGGTGATCACGATGGTCTTGCCGGAGTAGCGCTTGAGCGGCTCCTCGGACCCGTTCTCGTCGGGCACCATGTTCCCGCTGGGGCCCGGGGTGGCGCCCTTGCCCACCCAGAAGTGCCCGTCTGACGATAGAAAGGAGGGGGTTGAGGTGGGTGTGCGGGTTGAGGTGGGGGTGGGTGTGGGAGTAGGTGTGGGGTGGGGGTAGGGGTGGGGGTGGGTTTGGGAGTAGGTGTGGGGGTGGGGGTGGGGGTAGGGGTGGGGGGAGAGGAGGGAGAGGAAGGAGAGGAGGAGGAGGAGAAGGAGGAAGAGGAAGGAGGAGAAGGAGTAGGAGGGAGGAGAAGGAGTAGGAGGGAGGAGGAGGAGGAGGGGGAAGGAAGAGGGGAAGGAGAAGTAGGAGGGGGAAGGAGGAGGAGGGGGAGGGGGAAGGAAGAGGGGAAGGAGTAGTAGGGAAAAGCAAGAAGGGAAAGAGGAGGAGGAGCAGGAAACAGGGAAATGAAAGTGAAGACAAAATAAACACCTCACAGAAGCAGAGAGTAAACACACTATAATCACAAGCGAACTACGAACCTATACAATAAGAAAAAGGCTAACGGGTGCAAAAGAAATAATCCATACACAGATATGAATAAATAAAAGTGAAAATGATAAAACATGAAAAGTCACTTCCACATATCAAAACTTACAAAATATCAACATCTATATAGTCTGTTGTAATGTATACAACTACAAGCTAATTAAAGCAGTACATCCATCGTTAATTAACCGTATGTGCAAGCAATTAATACGAAAATTATTAGTAGTAATCACGGGCCCATCTTCAGAAATAGAAAAAGGAGTGGATATGATTCTTGATATTAAAGTAATGCTACTTTGAAGAATTCGGTAAGTCAAAGGGTAAACGAGCTATATAAAAGGAAGGTTAAACAGGCTGACAAAGAAAGGAAAGAAAGAAAGAAAGAGAGAGTGAAGAGAGAGACAAAGAAAAATCCACGACGTTTAAGAAGAAAAAAGAAAACGAGCATAAAAAAGGTAGAGAGTCAAACCCGAAAAGAAAATGGGAAATGCACAGAATTTGGAAAGAAAGAAAACGAGAAAAAATACAAATTGGCAACGAGACAATTATAAAAAAAATAATAATAATAATCTAAAGGCAAACTAGATTAAGAGACAAATTAACGATAACAGAATAGCAGGAGGAGAGATAGAGAAAGAAAGCATAATAAAAATGAGAGAGATCGGGAAAGAGATAGAGAGAAAGAGTTAGAGAAAAAAGAGAGAGAAAGGCAGAAAAAAAATGAGAGAGAGATACTATAAGAGAAAGAGAAATAGCAGAAGAATAAAAGAAAGAAAAAAAACAATCACAGAAAGACAAAAATTCAATCAGCCATCCTATTCGTCAATAATAACAGTAATCCAAAAATATGGCGGGAAAAAAATGACAAGAAGGATTTATAGAAATATCTTCCCTCTTCTAGAAATTAATGGACAGTCTTCGAGGGAGAAAAAATTAGGAAAAAAAGGGGAAGGGATGCGTGGGTGGGTGGGTGGGTGGGGATGTGGGAAGCATATATATGTATTTTATATGTATTTAGTATGTGGGATTTCAGTTGTGGTTACATTAATGATGATAATGTTGTGATTGTAATGACGATGATTATAATTGTAATGATAATGATGATAGTGAGGATCATTATTATCGTGGGAGGTAGGAGGAGGAGAAGAAAGGAAGGGAAGGAGGGAGGGGGAGGTAAGAGAGAGAGAGAGAAGAAAAAAAAAATCGAAGGATAAAACAGAAGCTAAAGAAAAAGAGAGAAAAAATAAAACGTGGGAGGAAAGTCTAAAGAAACGGACATTTTTTTTTTTTTTATCTCCAGAGAGGGGGAGGGAGGGGGGAGGGGGAGGGGAGGAAGGGCACAGGAGCGAGCAATTAATGAGGGTTTCGTCCATCCTCTTCATACAACAGGGGGGAGAAAGAAAAAATGGCCTTCCTAAGATTAGTGTCCTGGTCATCAACATGAAATAATAGGACGTAGGCTCGAGTCCTGAGGGGGGGGGGATGGGGATAGAAAGAGAGGGAGAGAGGGATGGGGGATAGAAGGAGGGGGAAGGGGAGAGGAGGGGGAAGGGGAGAGGATTGGGGGATAGGAGAGGGGGAGGAGATATAAGGAGGGGCGATAGAAGAAGGGAGACAGAGAGAGGGTGGGGGAGAAGTAGAGAAGGGGAGGGAGAGAAGAGAAAGGGGGAATAAGAGAGAGAGGGAATAAGAGAGAGAGAGAGAGAGAGAGAGAGAGAGAGAGAGAGAGAGAGAGAGAGAGAGAGAGAGAGAGAGAGAGAGAGAGAGAGAGAGAGAGAGAGAGAGAGAGAGAGAGAGAGAGAGAGAGAGAGAGAGAGAGGGGGAAGAAGAGGAGAGAGAGAGAGAGAGAGAGAGAGAGAGAGAGAGAGAGAGAGAGAGAGAGAGAGGGAGGGAGGGAGAGAGAGAGAGCGAAGTCAAATTCAGAGAAAGAAGTTGAAGAAAGAAAGAAAGAAAAAGAAAAATAACCCGACGACGACGAAGAAGAACCTCCCCCCCCCCAAAAAAAAAAAAAAAAAAAAAAAAAAAAAATCAAAAAGCCTTCCTCACCAGGGGCCTGTCCATCGTAGCTGAAGTTGGGGATGAGGAAAGTCTGGGCGTCAACCACCACGATCCGGTCGGAGGACACGCCGTGCTCGAAGGTCGGCAGGGCGTCGATCTTCTGCGGGCGCGGGTAGTCGAGGCGGGCGGGGACGCGCACGTTGCCGAAGTCGATCTGGGGGAGGGGGAGGGGGAGGTTAGATCTGGGGGTGAGAGGGGATGGGGTGAGAGAAAGAGAGAGAGAGAGGGAGAAAGAGAAAGAGAGAGAGAGAAGGAGAAGGAGAAGGAGAAAGAGAAAGAGAAAGAGAGAGAAAGAGAGAAAGAGAGAAAGAGCGAGAAACAAGGTCCACAGCAAGTACCTCTCCGAAGAGAGCGGAGTTGGAAATACCACATTCTAACGATAAAATTACGTTGTTTGCTTGTTTGTCTTTCTTCGCAGACTCTTTCTTCTTTTGTTTATTTGTTTACCTTCTGTGTTGACTTTCCCTCCTTTTGTAGCCTTTCGGACGGACACAATCACCCTTTGTTCACTGGAGATGGCGTCTGATGCGCTCGCAATGCTATTATCCAATATCCAACTCGGGTTTGAGGCTTTTGTGCGTGCGCGTGTGCGTGTGCGTGTGCGTAAGCATGTGTGAGAGAAGGGAGGGAGGGAAGAGGAGATAGGGGGGGGTGAGAAAGATAAAGTGAGTGAGTGAGAAAGCGAGAGAATGGGAGAGTGAGAAAGTGGGAGAGAGAGAGTGGAAGAGTGAAAGAGTGGAAGAATGAAAGAGTGGAAGAATGAAAGAGTGGTAGAGTGAGAGAGTGGAAGAGTGAAAGAGTGGAAGAGTGAAAGAGTGGAAGAATGAAAGAGTGGAAGAATGAAAGAGTGGAAGAATCAAAGAGTGGTAGAGTGAGAGAGTGGAAGAGTGAAAGAGTGGAAGAATGAAAGAGTGGAAGAATGAAAGAGTGGAAGAATGAAAGAGTGGAAGAATGAAAGAGTGGTAGAGTGAGAGAGTGGAAGAGTGAAAGAGTGGAAGAGCGACAGAGTAAGAGAGCGACAGAGTGGGGAAGTAAGAGAGTGGAAGACGTAAAGACAAAGAGAAGGAATGCATCCTTTCTGCTGATGCTGTTATTAGGACAATCTTTCGCCGTCATGGATGACAAGAGCGGCAGTAGTTTGATTTATTACTTTTCGCGTGTGCACACATCTATGTATATCTTATAGATATATGCATTGTATTATATATATATATATATATATATATATATATATATATATATATATATATGCGTATATATAATTTATATATATATATATATACATATATATATGCGTATATATAATTTATGCACAGATACACATACAGGATATTTACATATACATATATACGTAAAGATAAACACTCTTTTGTCTGTGTGTGTGTGTGGGGGGGGGGGGTATGGGTGAGCGTGCTTGCGTGCGTGCGTGTGTGTGTGTGTGTACGTGTGCGTGTGTGCGCGCATCCACGCCAGAGAATACAAAGAAATCTCATCGCGCCCTCCCGACCCCCGCAAAGACAAACATGGCTGACATTCATTTAAACTCCATCCGGGAATTTGTTCAAGCACTTTCAAGGCTTCTCAGCTGAGACGAAAGAGGAGCGATTTCTGAAGATTTCTGATGCAACCGACTTTCTAATTTCGCCGGTTTTCTTAAAGGTCTTCTTGTGTTTGCAATTTCATTAGTCGTGATTGCTTTCAACGTGAATTTTACTTGTTTCTGTTTTGTATTACCTTCTTGTTTTAAGTCTATTGTATTTTAGTTCTATAAAAATATCTAAAGGACTGAAATTCACCATTTCATATTTACCCGCCCCTTTTTAATCTACTTTTGAAATATCTTCCGTTCTTTTAGACCTACTTTCTACGTTTTCCCGCGCTTTTTTTTTTTTTTTTTTTTTTTTTTTTTTTTTTTTTTTTGTTTTTTTTTGTTTTTTGTTTGTTTCTTTTTTTTTTTTTTCCACACGTTATTCACATTAAAAAAAAAATCTCCTCTGGATATGGAAAAAAAACAACACTTCGAGCGAGCGCAAACAAACGCCGCAGAAATATAAAAAGATAAAAGAACGATCAGCCATTGTCAACGAGCTCCGTAACAGACCCTCGGCAATCCGCATGAATCCGCTCGAAGCACTGTGATCCGTTCGCGTAATTTCCCCGTGTCTGCAGCCGGATTCATCAGCAACATGGCGTCGGCATAACAAGGATGGTCAATTGCCAATACAGTTTTTTTCATTTTCTTTTTATTTCTTGTTTTATTGTGAAGCGAAAATTAAGGAGATGAGAGAAGGGGTCGGAGGCAGATGATGATGGAAAAGGGGAGAAAAGGTACGGGCCGAGGGGAAAGGACCGGAGAGAAGGTGAGGGGTAGGAAAGGAGGACTGCCAAGAGAGAGAAGAGAAGAGAAAGAGAAAAAGAGAGGAAAGAGGAAAGGAGAAGAGAGGAGAGAAGAGACAGAAAGAGAGAAGAGAGAGAGAGAGAAAGCGAGAGAGAGAGAGAGAGAGAGAGAGAGAGAGAGAGAGAGAGAGAGAGAGAAAGAGAGAGAAAGAAAGAGAGAAAGCGAGAGAAAGAGAGAGAGAAAAAAGAAAGAGAAAGAGAGAGAGAGAGTGTGTGTGTACGCTGAGCGCAATTAGTGTGGAAGCCTTAATAAGTCATCCCATCTTAATCTGTCCTTCAGTAATAATTTCATCAGCTTCCTTGTCTTCCAAAAGAGCAAATGCTAACACGCTCGAAAAGGTTCACTTGGAGGAAATGGAAGAAAGAAAAATGGATTTATATCTATACGCGCTTTTAATTACTGTGCGCTGTGTGAGATGGAGACGGACAGGGGGGGGGGGGGGGGGGGGGGTAGTTGCACAGACACACGCGCCTCACCCCCCACTCCCCCTCACATACAGAGACACACACAGCCATCCCTTCATCTAGCAATCCATCCATAAACACACCCACATCCACACATCTGTCCATCCACACATCAACACATCCATCCATCCCCCAACACCCACACACACACACATACACCCACAACCATCCATCCATCCATCCATCCATCCATCCCCCACACCCACAACCATCCGTCCCCCCCACCCACAACCAACCATCCCCTCTACCCACACCCACAACCATTCATCCACCTCGCACACCCACAACCATCCATCCATCTCCCACACCCACACCTACAACCATCCATCCATCCATACACTCACACTCACAACCATCCATCCATCCCCCTACCCACACCCAGAACCATCCACCCATCCATCCCCCCCACCCACAAACACATCCATCCCCCCCCCACACCCACAACCATCCATCCATCTCCCACACCCACAACCATCCATCCATCTCCCACACCCACAACCATCCATCCATCTCCCACACCCACAACCATCCACCCATCCATCCCCCTTACCCACACCCACATCCATACACCCACAACCATCCAACCATCCACCCATCAAACAAAAGGGCCAATCCTGTTTCCTTCCGCCCGCCAATCCTCGCCGAGCTCTCGTGGGCGCACAGCCAATTAGAACTCGCCATAGCGTGGGCGCACAGCCAATTAGAACTCGCCATAGCAAACACCCTCCGATAGGCCTAGACAAATGTTACCCGTTTGGTAATCTGTATCTTGTTTGTTTCCCCTTTTTTTCCTGTCTATTTATCTATTTTTCTCTCTCTTCTCTAATTGGAAAAGGGAATTTGGTAACGTGATCTAACCTAGCCTAGCCGACTTTTTTCCCTTATTGAAAAATAGAAGAAATAAATGTTGGAAGAGAATATGCGGAGAAAGAGAGTGAAAACTATTTTGAAAAATACAATTCAGAAAATTTGTAAAGAAGTTAATAGAAATAAATAAAAAATGCTAAAATTACTTAATCTGGAAACAAACGAACATATAACTAAATCAGATATTCTACAGAAACAACAACAACATATCTAACCTACACGCCACAAACAAACAAACACAAAAGGACGTAAAAACATAGTAATAACCGTAAAAAAGAAAAGAAAAACAAACACCTAAGGAAAAAAAAACAAATATCAGTAACAGTAAAGAAACAAAAAGGAGAAAAAAAAATTAATTCCTATCTACGTAACACAGAAAGACAAACAAACAAATTGGCAATAACAGATAAACACGTACACACACTAACATAACAAAGAAAAACAAAACAAAATAGCTACAGACATATAAACAAAAATGAAAATTAACATAGGAACAAAAACACACACAAAAAAAACAACAACATACAATGAAAAAATAGACAAAAAAGAAAACAAAGAAATACACATAAAATGACAGACACACACGCACAACCAAACAAACTCGAAGCCAAACACACACACACACACACACACACACAAACACACACACACACACACACAAACACACATGCACACACATACAACCAAACAAACCAAACATCCAAACGACCAAGAGAAGCCTATAGAGCCTATGGAGCCCTAGGAGCCCGGAAGGAGGCCGGAAGGAGACCGGAAGGAGACCGGAAGGAGACCGGAAGGAGGCCGGAAGGAGACCGAAAGGAGGCCGGAAGGAGACCAGAAGGAGACCGGAAGGATCACTCACGGCGAAGGCTCTGCACCAGACGGAGATCCAGCGGATGTCCTTGAGCGTCTTGCCGTCCGGAAGGGTGAGGGTAAGGTCCTGGTTGCGGTACCGACCGAGGGGCTGCACTCTGGAGGGGCGGGAGAGGGGGGGAGGGGGTTAGTGGAGGGTTGGAAGTTGGGTGGTGGTGAGGAGTGGTGATGGTGATGGTGGTGGTGAGGAAGTGTGATGGTGATGGTTGGTGATAGTGAATGATAGTAAAGGTGGTGATGATAGTGATGATTGGTGGTGCTAGTGATGATTGGTGGTGATGATGGCGGCATTGAGAAATAATGACAAAATACATGGTTATAACAACATCAATACACATAATAATGAAAACACTCAAGGTGATGATCAAAACACATCATCATAAACACTACTACACTAACAATATAGAAGTGATAAGAAAAAACACACAAGATAACAATAAAACCAAGGTGAAGATAACAATAAAATCATAAAAATAATAATAACAATAAAAATGAAAAAATACTGACAGGAGGCTAGTAGAGATAGCAATAGCAAGAATGATGCACATAAAAGTTTATGACAATAATAACAATAACGTTTTAGATATAACGAATGATAAACGTAATGTCACCAAACATAACAAAACGAGATACAAACAAATACGACATTAAGAACAACAACAACAACAAGAACAATATTGATAATTTCATACGAGTTATACTCTGTTTTGATTTCATTTTCAATTTTCTTATATATATGAAGAAAAGAATAATAATCCGTAGGCATATCCATCACGATAAAAATGACCATAATTATCGTTTATCGTTTTTTTTATCTGTTATTAATCAATCTTTCTAATTAATCCATTGGAAGAAATGAGAAGAGAGAAGACAAGAGAGATAAAGAATAGACAATAATTATGAGAATAAAAAGAGGAATGGAAAGGGAGAGATGGAGAGAGAGAAAGAGAGAGAGAAAGAGAGAGAGAGAGAGAGAGAGAGAGAGAGAGAGAGAGAGAGAGAGAGAGAGAGAGAGAGAGAGAGAGAGAGAGAGAGAGAGAGAGAGAGAGAGAGGGGGGGGGGGGAGATGAGGGAAGGGAAGGGAAGAGAAGAGAAGAGAAGAGAAGAGAAGAGAAGAGAAGGAGGAGGAAGGAAGAGAAGTATTAAAAAATAGAAGAAGAAGGGAAGAGAAGAGAGGGAAAGAGGGGGAGGTGGAGTATAAAAGGGAAGAGGAAGAAGGAAAAAGGAAATAGAAGGAGAAAGGAAGAGAAGAAAAGCGAAGAAGGGAGGAGAAGAAAAGCGAAAAAAGGAAGAGAAGAAAAGCGAAGAAGGGGAGACCAGGAGAGTCTCTCTTCTTATTCCCATTATCATTATCAATATGATTATTACTATTATCATTATCAACATTACTATAATACAAAAAAATGGAATCATTATAATTGTTATAATTCCTTTTTGTTACATTTTCATAATCACTATAATCATCATTATAGACTACTCACCGTAAGGCCACAATATAGAAAAAAAGAATAAATAAAAAAAATAAAACGACAGTTTCCGAGAAGCTGAAACGCCACGCTGGAAAATCGGTGCAACTTTGACCCAAGTTGTCAATTTGTCATGTCGGGGAGAGAGCCAGGTCATCGATAAAGATTATTAATGGGTTGATGGTCGCGGGGGAAGGGGGGAGGGGGTGAAGGGAAAGAAGGGGGGGGGGGTAATGAGGATATATGGGTGAAAGAGAGAAAGGAAGATGTGAGTGAGGGGAGGAAAAGGAAGGCAGAGGGGAGGGGATGAGGAGGGAGAGAGAGATAGGAAGGGAGAGGGGAAAGGGGAGGGAGGGAGGGAGAAACAGAAAAGAGAGAAAGAGAGAAAGAGAGAGAGAGAGAGAAGGGGAGAGAGAGAGAGAAGGGGAGAGAGAGAGAGAAGGGGGGAGAGAGAGAGAGAGAGAGAGAGAGAGAGAGAGAGAGAGAGAGAGAGAGAGAGAGAGAGAGAGAGAGAGAGAGAGAGAGAGAGAGAGAGAGAAAGGAGAAAGGGAGAAGTGTTAGAGACGGACAAGTGAGACAGTGAGAGATCAAGATAGATCAAGATAGATCAAGAGAGATCGCAATAGATCGATGGCAAGCGCTCGACATACGGGCGCCTCCCCCCCCGCCCCCCCCTCGACGGCGCCGAGAGGAATGGCATCGAAGGCGCCTCATCCTGCACGAGGACCTTCCCGCGTGTCCTTCGACGAGACGGGGATTAGTTAGAATCCTAAGGGTTTGAGGAGGAGGAGGAGGAGGAGGAGGAGGAGGAGGAGGAGGAGGAGGGAGGAGGAGGAGGAGGAGGGGAGGAGGACGAGGGGGAGGAGGAGGAGGAGGGAGGAGGGGGGAAAGAGAGGAGGAGGGAGGATGAAGGAGGAGGAGGAGGAGGAGGAGGAGGAGGAGGAGGAGGACGAGGGGGAGGAGGAAGCGGAGGAGGAGGGAGGAGAAAGGAGGAGGAGGGGGGAGGAGATGTCGGGAGGAGGAGGAGGAGGAGGAGGAGGAGGAGGGAGGATTGATGATGATGGTCATATTTACGGTCATATTTATTATTATTATTTATTAAAATGCAAATATTAAAGATGAAAATCATGATGTGACATTAAATATTATTATTATTATTTATTATTATTTATTTATTATTAAATATGATGATGAGGAGGAGGAGGAAGTAGAAGCCGAAGATGAGGAAACTAGGAGGGAGGAAGGGAGAGTGAGAGAGAGTGAGAGAGAGAGAGAGAGAGAGAGAGAGAGAGAGAGAGAGAGAGAGAGAGAGAGAGAGAGAGAGAGAGAGAGAGAGAGAGAGAGAGAGAGAGAGAGAGAGAGAGAGAGAGACCTAATTAACAACGTTTCAAAAACTCATTTCCAGTCTGAAGGAAAACGAGGGATGATAAAAAAAAAGACATAACAAAAATAAATAATGACAAAAAAAGATAAAGAAAACGGTGGAGAGTAAGGGAGTCTCAAAGGCCTAACTGAAATAAAAGAAGAATGGTAATCAAAATGTAGATCAAGATTGATTAAAAAAATATATACATCGATATGAAAGTCGGAGAAGAAAAAGGAAGAAAAATCATACCAAAAGCAAATAGTGTTGGTACAAATGCCAACGGCGGGAAAAGAGAGAAAGAAAAAGAAAAGCCATTGCGAAAAAAATATTAAAAGAAAAATAATCAAAAGTCATACTGGTAAAAAAAAAAAAAAAAAACACTTAGTACAAAAAAGAAAGGTAAAAGTATACGACATGAGGAAATACGGAAAAAAATAGCCAACAATTGGGGAAAAAAAGAAAGTAAGAAAAATCCTGGAGATAAAACATCTACGAAAATATCCTTTGACGCTAAAATTAGGGATTCTGCGAACAGCATCCTTCGGGAATCGACGGAGGTGCGGCGCTACGTTCTCGAAGTTACGGCCCGAAAATTGGGAGTGCGGCGCGATTCTCTAATACCCGCCCCTCCACCCTCTTTCTCTTTCTCTCTCTCTCTCTCTCTCTCTCTCTCTCTCTCTCTCTCTCTCTCTCTCTCTCTCTCTCTCTCTCTCTCTCTCTCTCTCTCTCTCTCTCTCTCTCTCTCTCTCTCCCTCCCTCTCTCCCTCTCTCCCTCTCTCCCCCCCCCCTCCCTCTCCTCTCTCTCTCTCTCTCTCTCTCTCTCTCTCTCTCTCTCTCTCTCTCTCTCTCTCTCTCTCTCTCTCTCTCTCTCTCTCTCTCTCTCTCTCTCTCTCTCTCTCTCTCTCTCTCTCTCTCTCTCTCTCTCTGTCTCTCTCTCTCTTTCGTCCTTTCTCTCTCTCTCTCTCTCTCTCTCTCTCTCTCTCTCTCTCTCTCTCTCTCTCTCTCTCTCTCTCTCTACCACTCGCCTCTCCTTTTCTCGTCTCCCTCTCTACTCTCACTCTATCCTTCATCTACACGTCTATTCCTACTCGTTCTCAAGTCTACACTATCCTCACTCCCCCCCTCCTACCCCTCTGCCCCCAATTCCTCTCATTCTTCCTCCCCCTTCCTCTCCCTCCCCCTCCCCACTCACCCCAACAAGAAACTTTCTACTTGCGTCCCCTCAACCCTCCTCTCCCCATCTCCCTCCTTAGCCCCTTCCCCCTTCCCCCTTCCCTCCTTACCCTCACCTGGACCCATTCTACCTCCCACCCCCCTTCTCCCCTCCCCGTTACCACCTAATCTCATCCCCTCCCTCCCCCCATACCCTCTCCTTCTCCTGTACCCCCGCTGCTTCCCCCACATCCTCTTATACCCCCTACCCCCTCCTCATCCCTCCCCCTCCTATTCCATCCTTCCCCCTTCGTACTCTCCTCTGCCTCCTCCTCCTCCTCCTCCTCCTCCTCCTCCCCCCCTTCTTCCCCTTCCGTATTCTCCTCTGCCTCCTTTTCTTCCCCCCGACCCCCCGCGTCCTCCTAAACCTCCCCTTCGCCCCCTGCCCCCTCCCCCCTCCCTAGACAAGCACTTAGAAACCGTAATTACAATAACAAGAAGCTCATTATGGAAAATTCTGAAACTCAAAACTAATGCGGCCATTTAAATTTCCGGCCAAGTGCCGAAAAGAGAGAGAGAGAGAGAGAGAGAGAGAGAGAGAGAGAGAGAGAGAGAGAGAGAGAGAGAGAGAGAGAGAGAGAGAGAGAGAGAGAGAGAGAGAGAAGTAAGAGAAAAGGGAAAAGGGAGAGGGATGGAAGGTAGGAGGAAGAGGGGGAGTAGGAGGAGAGGAATAGAGAGAAGGAGAGAGGAAGAGAGAGGGAATGGGAGCAAAGAATGAGAGGAAGTGGGAGAGGGAGGATTGAGGAGAGAGAAAGGGAGAGAAAGAAACAAATATGAATTAAGGAACATATTGATTAATAGAAA
Organism: Penaeus japonicus; assembly: GCA_017312705.2. Taxonomy (NCBI): domain Eukaryota; kingdom Metazoa; phylum Arthropoda; class Malacostraca; order Decapoda; family Penaeidae; genus Penaeus; species Penaeus japonicus. Next base: position 1,057 of record BOPN01007964.1, on the reverse strand, counting down.
AAAAGACATAATCAATATATTGGCCGAATGGAAGGCAAAATACATAAGTATACAACTAAAGGACATAAAGAAATGAAATAAGATGAACACAACAGAAGAATAGAACAAGCGAACAAAAACAGAGCAAAGCTAATAACAAGGAAACACAAAAACAGAGAAAAAGGGAAACATTATCTCCCCTAGGCAATCCTCTTACGTTTTCTATACATGTGACTCAGCAGAAATAAATGAGAAAATGGGATTTATTCGCGAGGAAATTCGAGGGGAGATTATTATATAATTACTTTAATAAGAGAGGATTTATTGTAGGATTATATAGCGTTGTAGGGGGTTGAGGGAGGGGGTGGGGGGTTGAGGGGTAGGTAGAGGGAAGGTACATGGAGAAGGGGGGGGGGGTAGATGGAATTATTTCGAGCGAGAGAAAGAAGGAATGGGTCTTGAGGGATGTATGGACGTCGGGAAAATTGGATGAGGGAGGGAAGGAGGGAAATTGGATGAGGGAGGGAAGGAGGGAGGGAGGGGAAAGAGAGAGGGAAGGAAGGAAGGAAGGAGAGAAGGAAGCGAGGGAGGGAGGGAGAGAAGAAGAGAGAGGAGTGAAGTGGCCATCCATACATCCAAACATAAAGAGATGTCCACAGAATAAGATTAAAAAGAAAATGATGATGATGATGATGATGATAATTATTATAATAATAATAATAAAAATAACAATAATAATAATAGTAGTAGTAGTAATAATAATAATAATAATAATAATGATAATGATAATGATAATAACAATAATAATAATAATAATAATAATCATAATACTAAAATAAAAAGATAACTGAAAAACAAAAAAATAAATAATAACAATAATAATAATAGAAATAACAACAATAACAAAATCAAATTTAGAGACAATCATAAATAAATAAAAAACGAAAAGCAAACACTACAAGAGTGAACAAGCAAAGGGCGTCGTTCTCACCCTCCGTTCTCGTCTGGAATGATGAATCCTGCGTCGCTGGGCGTGGGCGTGGATCCTCCGTAGAAGAAGGCGTCTGGAAGGAACACG
>BOPN01007963.1:40000-47599 GCA_017312705.2 Penaeus japonicus | reverse complement strand
GGGAGGGAGAGGAGAGAGAGAGAGAGAGAGAGAGAGAGAGAGAGAGAGAGAGAGAGAGAGAGAGAGAACGTGAAAGAAAGAGAGAGAATGAAAATGAAATATAAAAAGAAACACTCTAAAAGATGGATGCATCATATGATAATGATGATGATATCAACATCAGTTGATATATATACATTAGCATGATACTCACTGTAATTATCATTATCATTATCATTATCTTTATTCACCATCATCCTTATCATTGTTCTGATAATTATTATCATTAACATTATTTTTACTATCACCATTATCATTACCATTGTCTTAATTGTAGTCATCCTTATTATCATTACTATCATTATTATCATCATTACTATCCTTATCATTATCTTTATCCTTATTACTATTATTATCATTATTAGTACTATTACCATCATCATTATCATGATAAAGATAATGATAGTGATAATAATAATGGTAATGATAATGATAACAATAAAAATAATGATATTCATGATTGTAATGATAATAGTAGTAACGATAATGATAATGATAATGAGAATAATAACAATATTTTTTATAAAACTGACTGAAAAAAACGAAAATCTTAATGATCGAAAAAATAAAGCTAATAATGATTAACAAAATACTTTAATATCAGCAATGATAATAACAAAGATAATGATAGAATATAAATGTTAGCATCAATAGCAAAAACAATAACAGCAAAAACAAAAGCAACAACAATCAAAGAAACAATACTAATAACAATAATGATAACAGAAGTGACAACAAACGCGATGGAAAATCTATCCTTTCTCTTCCCTCAACGTCGACCCGGGCTTGTTATTTCAAAGTTCAAAATGAAGGAAAACCAAATGGGCGTTGAAAAGGTTGACAAACAGGGAAGATAGATAGGCAGATAGGATAGATAGATAGGAAAGATGGATAGATAGGAGGAATTTAGGGCCGGATGTGCTTATGCAACGGCTGCATAAGCACATCCGGGGTCTTGAACGGGTAAATTGCAGAATATTGCAATCACTAAGTCAGTGCGGCGCTTATAGGCCCTGCCTTATATCCGGCCCTTGTATACAGGCGTAATATTACTCGACAAAAAATACATTGATAAATAAACCAGGCAGATTTGCTTAAGGTTTGGGAGACAATTTCGAAAAATAGAAGTTGGTTATTGGATATGCAGTATATGCATGAATTTATATACGTTAGCTCAATATTTATAAGATACAAATTTATACAAAAAGTGATGAATCAACTGTAATGAACAATGATAATGATAATTCTAACTATACGGAACCTCTCTGTCTCTAAATCTTCGCTGAAATATACACATCTTTGATTCAAGTACAAATGAGAAGATCTTCATAACGCAGGTGATGCAATTAAGGCAATTAACGTAATTCCAGAAGTACTTCACCAAGTTTAAGAAAAAAAAAGTGATTCATCAGTTCTTGACTAGTATATACATATTTTTGTAAGCATCAGGAAGTATTTAATTCTGATGAAGAGATGGTATACTGCAACTCTCGCACTGTGAAATAATTCAGGCTCATTTATACCTCTATCTATATTCATTACAACAAACTCATACACATCCAATTCTGTCTACAAATCACTATATAATTCCGAACACATTTCCACGACTCCTGTATAACGTCTTAAGATGACACAGCAAAAGTACTCAATGTCAATGATAAGTATAAGGCAGTGTTAGCACGACTGAGTCTGGCCACTCCAGATAAAGCTTATCTTTAACAATTGTAACTTCCTTGAAAGAGGGTCTGTGTTCGCGGTAATGAATGAGTCTGGGGAATTCATAAGGTCTCTTTTTTTAGAATTAATTAATTAATATATTTGATTATATATGTATAAAAAACATCAGCGCACACAGTGTGTGTGTGTGTGTGTGTGTGTGTACATACTATCCACAGTTCTATAGGAGCACGACTGAAATTAGCAGACATGTCGGCCCCCAACCCAGAAAGGACTCAATAACATTCTCTCTCTCTCTCTCTCTCTCTCTCTTTGGGATTCTTATCTCGTATTGTTTTCTGTTTTGATCGTTTTTGTTTGTTTTTTTGTCTTTCTCCTTCTATCTCTCTCTTTCTCTGTCTCTCTCTCTCTCTCTCTCTCTCTCTCTCTCTCTCTCTCTCTCTCTCTCTCTCTCTCTCTCTCTCTCTCTCTCTCTCTCTCTCTCTCTCTCTCTCTCTCTCTCTCTCTCTCTCTCTCTCTCTCTCTCTCTCTCTCTCTCTCTCTCTCTCTCTCTCTCTCTCTCTCTCTTTCTCTCTCTCTTTCTCTTCCTCTTCCTCTTCCTCTTCCTCTTCTTCTCCCTCTTCTTCTCTTTCTCCTTCTCCATCTCTATCTCTATCAATATCTCTATCTCCACATCTCTCTCCTTCTCCCTCCCTTTCTCCCTCTCCCTCTCATTTTCCTTTTCTTTTTCTCTTTTTTTATCCGTCTCACCCCCTTTATTTCTCTCTCCTTCTTTTTATCCCTCTTATTGTTATTATCATCAATCATCATCATTATCATCATCATCATCGTAGTCATTATCGCGACTACTATCATTAGCATCTATATTCATTACCATTACCATCTCCCTATCTCCTCTATTTCCATCTCCCTGTCTTTCTCTCTCTCTCTCTCCTATACCTATCCCTATCCCACCTTCTCCCCTTCGCCCTCTTCCTCCCTCTCCCTCTCCATATCCCTCTGTCTCCCCTTCACCCTCTCCCTATCCTCATTCATCTCCCTCAACCCATCCCTCTCCCTATTTCTTTCCCTATTCCTTTCCTTCATCCTCTCCCTCCCCATCCCTCTCCCTATACCCATCCCTCCCCCTATACCCATCCCTCTCCCTTTCTCCTTCCCTTTTCCTTTTTCCCTTTATCCCTCCCCTTTCTCCCATCCTTCTCCCTATCCCCATCCCTCTCCCTTTCTCCTTCCCTCTTCTTCTCTCCCTCTCTCCCTCCCCATCCCTCTCCCTATCCCCATCCCTCTCCCTATCCCCATCCCTCTCCCTCTCCCTATCCCTTCCTCCCTCTCCCTCTCCCTATCCCTTCCTCCCTCTCCCTTTATCCCTTCCTCCCTCCCTCTCCCTTTCTCCCTCGCTCATACCCCGTTTCAGCAACCACCTGGCCTAGACGTGAAGATATTACACTATGGAACCCAGACGCGCAGCCCCTCACTCACTCTGCTCTTGGCTCTGTCTTGCAGTCTGACGGTTTGCTTGCTTGAACAGCCTGGTTTAATAGGTTTAATGCTTGCTTGCTTCCCAGGGTATATTGGCCGAACAGGTGTGTGTGTAAGGGGGGGGGGATGGGGGGATGGGGGGGATGCGTGTGTGTGTGGGGGGGGGAGGGGTGGGGGGTGCGTGGGGGGGGGTGCGTGTGTTTGTTTGTTTGTGTGTGTGTGTGTGTGTGTTTGTGTGTGTGTGTGTGTTTGTTTGTGTGTTTGTGTGTGTGTGTGTGTGTTTGTTTGTTTGTGTGTATGTGTGTGTGTTAGTAGTAATAGTCTATCCAAAATAATTCTTATCACCCACTGAATATTAACTGCGATAATACTATCGTATCTGCCCCATCTCTTATTTATCAAAGTCTTTCTTTCGCCTTGCATCGATCTCTGGCGACACCTGGCAACCAAGGTCACTTAATCTTGCATAACTGTCTTTTTAATCCATTTTTTTCAACACGGGAGGTCATTCATTCATTCATCTAATCTGATTGGATTGAATCGCTATAAAATTCAAATTTCATTTTTTAGTTTTTGTTATTGTTGTTGTTCCTGTTGTTTGGGATGTTGTTATCAAGTATGAATGAAAGCTTGATAACAGTATAACAGTTGCTTACAGTTTGCAGTCACGCACACACATACACACACACAAACACGCGTAATTACACTTATATTATGTAAACTGTTTCAATTTCGTCCAAGTATTTATAAGTACCACAGATGAACAAAAATAAATAAATAACATATGGTATAGAAAACTAATAAAATAGTTATATTTGCTGAAGAAGAGATATCGAAATGCCTACGTAAAGAGCTAACCTACACCGGAAAGCGTTAAGTAACCAGCCATAAAAAAACACGAATGAAATATCCTTTCACGCGTTATATATTTACCAGTCATGTTAATCTTATATGAAGTATTGCAGATTTATTGATATTACAAAGCTGTTTGATACTTTATCCGTATTGTAATAGAGTTAGACACATACAAAAACAAATGTAAAGGAATTTCAAAAATAATGATGAAAATAGGCTTTCTGATTTTAATAATTGTTAGGGTCAGTAATAATGAAAGCAACAATTATTTGAATAATAACAACTACAAACTGATAACAACAATGATAATTAAAACTATAATAGCAATTATGATACAAATGATAATGACAATAATAATTCAAATGCTAATAACAATAATAATCAAAATTACATTGATAACAATTACTACAGTAACGATAATGATAATGAAAATAATAACTCTAAAACTAAAATATAATTTCAAAAAACTAATATCACAAACTCGCCGCACAATATTGGACCGTGCTTGGTGCAATTATGCAATTGACAGGATAAAAACAATATGAAAATACGCTTTGATCGCTTTATCCATGCAATCTGATCAACCAAAATATGTTGCAAATGGATAATACTGAATTCCTCTCGCTGTTTTTTGAAAGGAACGAAAGCATAGATTGGTGTATATTTCTGATGACGTCAAATGTTTAATTAAAACTGAAAGATGACTTAATATTCTGGGACTACTAATAAATCATATTGCGTTTTGAGTGAAATAGTTTTGTATTACAACTAGACGACCTTACGCAATTAATTATCTTTCTATTCATCTATCTATCGATTTATTGTCTATCTATCTATTTATGTGCGCGTTGGGGTGCGTGTACGTGTGTGTGTGTGTGTGCGTGTGTGCCTCTGAAAAATAATCACAAGATCAGATCCCATTCAGAAATAAACACTTTTTTTTTTGTTTTGTTTTTTTACATAGAAGCTGTTTTTTATTTTTTTTTTTTTATAGGGTGATGGTTTCAAGTAAACAGCGTTATCACAGACACACTCATATATATCATATCACAGGATATCCGCAAAACCATACCGGCGACTGTACTCTACATTTCAAGGATTACAGACATTGCGTTTTTATATGAAAGTAACAGGTTAAGTCTGCGTATGGCTAAAAGCATTTTTCTGTTTATATGATTATTATCAATGATAAGCAGAATGTAAGGGAAAAGTGCATATTCTGGCTATTTGATACGACACATTTTGTTCGAGATTTTGTTGACTTTTCAAGATTTTAGCTCGTGAGTGTGAGAGAGAAAGAAAGAGAATAAGAGAAAATGAGAGAGAGAGAGAGAGAGAGAGAGAGAGAGAGAGAGAGAGAGAGAGAGAGAGAGAGAGAGGGAGGGAGAGAGAAAAAGAATGAGAGAGAGAGAGAGAGAGAGAGAAAGAGACCGAGATTTTGCTTCTTTGAGGCCTTACATATTGTAAAGAGAAATAATGAAATGTTGAATTGAAAGCGGAAAGGAAATATACCCCCGAAAGAGAAGAAATATATGTATATATATATATATATATATATATATATATATATATATATATATATATATATATATATACATACACACACACACACACACACACACACACACACACACACACACACATATATATATATATATATATATATATATATATATATATATATATATATATATATATATAATAATAATAATAATAATAATAATAATAATAATATATATAAATACATATAATAATAATGTACAAATATGTTCCAAAAGCTGTAAAAAGATTTTTTTTTTCTTGAAAATGCTATAAGAAATTCATCCTTTGATGAAAGATAGAGATAGAAAATACATTAATACTCCCGAAAGAGAGGACGAATAAGCAATATCAATATCAATATATATATATATATATATATATATATATATATATATATATATATATATATATATGTATATATATATATATATATATATATATATATATATATATATATATATGTATGTATATATATATATATATACATATATATATATATATATATATATATATATATATATATATATATATATATATATATATATATATATGTATGTATATATATATGTATGTATATATATATGTATGTATATATATATATATATATATATATATATATATATATATATATATATATATATATCCCCAAAGTACCAACTAGGAAAAAATATGTCAATCTATTCTTTCCCCCTCCGCGATAAAAAAAAATAATTAATAAATAAAACAGACGAAAATTAAACAAAATATAGATTTGCTATTACGTCCGTCGTAGAGAGCACGTAAAAAATAGAAGAAAAAAAATCTGTCTTAACCTTCGTCCACAGACTTAGTTATCAAAATGATTGGCTAAGCAAGGCTCACACACTGGGTAGTATTAGAACATTTTTTGTTGTTGATTTTAGGGATTAGATTCAAATATATATCTATATCTATATCGTGTCCGGTGGGTATCATTCTTGTAAATATTTGAACTGCATGTACTGAAATTTATGAGGTTAGGAGTTGCGCCATATTTTACCTCGATTTGCTTTGGAAAATAAGAATGTGTTGTTAAATGTTGTTGCTGCTTTCAAGTTTAAATCCAGGTATATAATCATGAAGTATGTAACTTCGCTCTTGGTGTTAATATATCTTCGATAATGACATCAAGTTTTCCATCGATTTAGCTTAGCCAGAGGCCAGGCACTAAGAATATCACGCAGGGTCGTACTAACTTTGTTTGTCGTTGTTAGTGTTGCTGTTGTTGTTTTTAGATATCCAATAGGTATCTTTGTTACAAATATGGATTTAGCCTTGGCACTGACCTCTGCCCTCCATCGATTTGGTTAGACGCAGGTCAATACGAAAGCGCCCCCCCCCCAAAAAAAAAAAAAAAAAAAAAAAAGTTTCGGTCCGTAATTTTCTTTGGTATTGCTTCTTTGATGTTGCTGTTTTCAGGTTTGTTATGTGGGTTAGATTTTCATGTTGCTTGAGAAAATTAAATGATTCAGAATCAAAGTGTTAGCTTAGCTTCGATTGGCTGCAGGGTGCATTGTTATTGTAATTGTGTTTTTTTTTTTCTTTTTTTTTCTTGTTCTTCTAAAAGGTTAATTGAATGTTATTGTAATTGTGTTTTTTTCTTTTTTTTTTTCTTGTTATTCTAAGAGGTTAATCTTAAAATATTCAAAACATATCACTGTTATATGATTGATCTGTCATGTCGGATGAAAACACGACAAGAGAAAGTTTGCAGGCTCTAGCACTGCTATTTCCTGACTTGCAAAAGAGTCTGCATTGTATATCGATAGCTTACATGTTTTTTATTGTTATTTTTATAATTAGTTCGTGTTTTTGTTAAATAGATTTAGTGTTAGAACAACAAACTTCATTTAATAGGTAGAGGCTGTAGTTGTTTTTTGTCATTGATAATATCTTTTTTATATAAAGTTAGGTTACTGTGCGCTTTGGCGGAAAATTATTAATTTGATTAGGGTGGGGATAGCAATAGCAACGAAAATGACTGTAAAA
>BOPN01007963.1:30000-35000 GCA_017312705.2 Penaeus japonicus | reverse complement strand
TAAAGAGATCAAGGGAGAGGGAGAGACATTCGTGTAAATACATACATGCTTTATAATCACATACAAACACACACACACACACACACACACACACACACACACACACACACACACACACACACACACACACACACACACACACATATATATATATATATATATATATATATATATATATATATATATATATATATATATATATATTATAGGTCGCAGGATAGGGAGCTGGAAAGATAGAGAAACAACGTGAGAAAATAGTTTTTTTTGCGAGTGTGGGTTTCCGTGTGTGTGTTGTATGTGTGTGTTTGTGCATGAGATTGTGCACCAGTATGTATCTGTCAACGTAGATCAGCGTAAGAGCGTCTACGTGTATGTGAGTGTTTGTGAGTGAGTGTGCGTGTGATCCCCTAGCTAAAAGGACAAGTTCGTGGGTCGCATAAAAGATGTAGAAGGCTTGGGAAAAGTCCCGAGTCTGCACTCCCCTTGGGACGCCAGACTCGCTACTTTTGCTTTAGCCTCAGTCCTCCAGACTTAGCCGAGCCGCCGCGTCCTGCACGCAGTACATGTATATATATATATATATATATATATATATATATATATATATATATATATATATATATATATATATATATATATATATATATATATATATATATACATATATATATATGTACATATATATATATATATATATATATATATATATATATATATATATATATATACATATATATATATATATATGTAAATATATATATATATATATATATATATATATATATATATGTGTGTGTGTGTGTGTGTGTGTTTTAGTGTGTGCGTATTTACATACACATAATTATTCATATGCATACACACACACATAGATACAAACACAACTACTCGAAGACACACACAAAATAATTCATACATGAACGAAGAGACGCGCTCGCCACCAACATTCAGATCAGAGAAACCTCTCCGGGGGGTGGGGTAGGGTGGGAGGATAGGGGGGCGTAGCTAGAACTTAGTCTGTCAGTTCTTGGTCTCTCTTTTTCTTGTACTCTGGCCTTGTCCTTTCAGTTGACGGGAAATGGTCAAAGGTCTTCTGAATAGTAGATGATGATGATGATGATGTAATGATGATGATGATTTGATGGTGATGATGATGATGATTATGATGATAATGAGAATGAGAATGATGAGGAGGAGGAAGAGAAGGATGATGATGAGGAAGAGGATGATGATGATGATGGTGGTGGTGAATTGTGATGACAATGATAATAACAATGAAGACGATGAGGATGAGGATGATGATAATGATAATGATGATGATGATGATGATGATGATGATAATGATAATGATAATGATAATAATAATGATAATAATAATGATAATGACAATAATTATAATAATAATGATGATGATAATGATATTAATAATAATGATAATAATGATAGAAATAATAATGATAACAATAATGATAATGATGAAACAGCGACGTAAAACCAAATGAAAATAAAGCTCAGAAAAACAGATTTGCCAATTGCCTCATCAGCCGAGTAGTTCGAAAACTCATAAATCAATATCGTTAGTGCTTATGGCGACTCTATGGCCGTCTTGGAAACCATACAGTTGTAATTCCCAAAGGTAATCCTGCTTTCAAGTAAGAAAAGGAGAGGAGGAGGAGGAGGAGGAGGGGGAGGAGGAGGAGGAGGAGGAGGAGGGGGAGGAGGAGGAGGAGGAGGAGGGGGAGGGGAAGGGGGAGGGGGAAGAGGGGAGGAGGAGGAGGGAGAGGGAGGGGGAGGGGAAGGAGGGTGAGGGAGAGAGGGAGGAGGAGGAGGGAGAGGAAGAGGAGGAGGAGGAGGAGGGGGAGGGGGAGGAGGGGGAGGGGGAGGAGGAGGAGGAGGAGGAGGGGGGGAGGAGGAGGAAGAGGAGGAGGAGGAGGAGGAGGGGGAGGAGGAGGAGGAGGAGGAGGAGGAGGAGGAGGAGGAGGAGGAGGAGGAGGAGTAGAAGAAGAAGAAGAAGAGGAAGAAAGAGAAGAAGACGATGATAAAGGAAATGAAGAAGAAAGAAGAAAAAGAGGAAGGTGAAGAAAAATAAGAAGAAAAAAAGAAGATGAAAAAAGAAGACGACGAAGAAGAAGATTAAGAAGAAAATGCAAAAGAAAAAAGAAAATGAAAGAAGAAGAAATGGAAGGTTAAGATGAAGAAGAAGACGAAGATTAAGAAGAAGAAATAGACGAAGATTAAGAAGAAAAAGAAAAGTAACAAGGAGAAAAATAGAAGGAATAAAACGGAGGAGGAGGAGTAGAAGATGGAAGAAAAAAAAGGGGAAGAAAATAAGAATATGAAGAAAAAGTAATAATATCTTTCTCCATCATACATATATGCATGAAATCATCTATGAATATACCCACATAGATATGAAAGTGTGTCTGTCTGTTTATCCCAAAGTATTAACCAACCACCCACACATGAAAACCAAATCCCTATAATTCAAAATTCAGGAAAAAAAGATAACGCCACAGACACATCCTCAACCCTTTGAAAATCCTTCAGCTCTGCTCCTCCAATACTCACGTCCTTCAAAATCAGCGATAATATGCCCCGGAGCCTCTTCATATCCTACGGCATAGGACTCTGCAAACACATCCCCCTCCAGGCGTCCGGAGTTGTGCAGTTCTATAAAGCCATCTCCTGTGGGTGGGCGTGGGCGTGGGCGTGGGCGTGGGCATGGAGGTTGGGGAGTGGGGGAGAGGGGGTGGTAACGTGTCAATATTTAGTCAGGTTATGATATGCAAATTGATGCTTAAGGAATGACTTTCTTTGTTTTGGTTCTTGAAGGATTTGTTTTGTTTGCTGAATATTTTGTGAAGGCCTTTTTTTTAGGGTCTGTATACGGGTTTTTGGTTTCTCTATCTCTTTCTTTCTTTCTCTCTCTCTCTCTCTCTCTCTCTCTCTCCCTCTCTCCCTCTCCTTCTCCCTCTCCCTCTCCCTCTCTCCCTCTCCTTCTCCCTCTCTCCCTCCCTATTACTCTGGCTTCTGTTCCCGTGAGCTTCACCTACCTCTCGCTCCCGCCATTAGTCTTAACACATAATACCTGCCGAGCTACTTTTCCTCGTGTGTGCGTGTATGTGTGTGTATGTGTGTGTGTGTGTGTGTGTGTGTGTGTGTGTGTATGTGTGTTTGGGTGGATGTGTGTGGAAGGGGAGGGGGGAGAGTGGGCGTGGCTAAGGAACAGAAAGGTCAGGATGTATCTGTATTTTTTTCGTGCTCGAAGGCTTTTTTTATTTACCTGCTTCATTTTTTTTTTATCCTAATTGAATTATTATTATTTTACGCAAGCTAGAAATTATGCAAGGACTAAGAAAATATCCTTTTTAGCAAATATAATCAATTCATATGAAAAAATATTCACTTCAGCTAATAAAATGACATGCCTTTTTATGAAAATTCTAGATAATTGCATAATATGTTCTTATATATGCAAATCTATTCGTCCATACGTTCATTTGTGTACGCATTCATTTATTTATATTTCCATCTATTTACTAACACCTTTCCCTACTTACACCTCTATTCATATATCTATCTATCTGCATATACTATTTTATACCAGTCTATATAAAAAATCTCCTCATATATAGTTTTCACTATACATATATTTACTTATCTTCTTATAGTACAGCCTCCTATGTCTACTTATCTATCAATTTCTTTACATACATCTCAACCCCAATGCACCCATCTATCAATCCAGCCACATACACACATATCTACCTATATATCATACATACATAATGCATAACTCTACATAACTATTTGTCTATATGTATACCCCCACCCCACAAACACACACACAAACACGTGTTGAAAATGCATTTGCAAAAAAAGTTTAGAAGATAGTAACTTTTTGGTAATTCAGTTATGTAAAAACAAATATTTTGATTCTGAAGGACATATGATGTGGTGTTCCGATGAAATAATGACAATAATGATATTGATGATGATAACACTATTGACAATAATGATAATCATATTAATGAAAGTAATTATGATAATGATAATTATGATAATAGCAACAATGAAAACAATAATTACAATAATAATAATCATAATAATAATAATAATAATAATAATGGTAATGATGAAATAACAACAATAATGATAATAATGCTAAAAACAATAATAATGATAATAATGCTAAAAACAATAATAATGATAATAATGCTAAAAACAATAATAATGATGATGATAAAAAAAAACATAATGATAATGATGATCTTAATAATAACGGGGATAGTAATACTTGTATTGATAATAAAAAATAATGGTAATGATAATACTAATTACAATAACAACAGCTCTCTTGTTTAACCAAGTTCTATGTAGGCCTTTTTTCAGCCGTCTGAGCTAATCAATAAACAATTATAACTTTCTAGAAAAAACTAACGAAGAATATAACTTTTTTATGTATCTATTTATCTATTAAGACCGAGCATGTATTTTGGAGGCCAGGACTACACTCCTTCTCTATAAAAAAAAAAAAAAAAAAAATAATAATAATAATAATAAAAATAAAAAAAAAAAAAAAAATAAATAAATGAATAAAAAAAACAGACTGAAACAAATCGAGAAATAAGTCAGACAAACAGACACAGAGACCAACAGCAAGACAAAGACAGACTAAAGTATTTTTTTTTCAATGCAAATGAATGGCAAGAGTAATTACTACCCCGAGAACATCAGAGGCTGAGAGTCTGTCTCATAAGTACCCCGACGGCAAAGGATCACAGCAATTATTTAGCTCAAAGATCTTACAGCAAGACTTTGTTATAACTTGTCGACAGACCACGTGGGAACTGAATGTAAACAGACGAAATGTCAGTCTTCCGATCGACTGAGTATCGAATAATCTTTATAAAATTCAAGTTTGCGGCGCACCAATGCAATTATTCCGCATTTGCACTCTATTCTTTTATCTGAAATCTTTGTTTATATATTGAATTGAGAGA
>BOPN01007963.1:12500-17500 GCA_017312705.2 Penaeus japonicus | reverse complement strand
GCTCTAACTCCCCGTCAGCGCCAGCAGGAGCGACCAGAGCCACGTTCCAGCAAAGCTGTTCTAGTCTGATATTGCACTAACTTTATATAACTATAGTAATAATGGCCTGAAGTTTCCCTGTGGCCTCGTGAGTCACCACCACACTGGACTCGCAACATCAATTCGATGCAATACTGGCGAAGGATGGGCGTTCATTAAGCTCTTTATGGTGATCCAGTGTGCAATTGCATCCAATGCCCGGAAGCTATTTGCTACGCGAAGGCTTTATCTAGTTGGTAAAACCTTGTGTCTTGGATAGGATGTGGTTTATATATATATATATATATATATATATATATATATATATATATATATATATATATATATATCAGCCAATAAAGAATTCTTCAAAAAAACTATTATTCACATTGTCTGTATTATCTATTCATATATTAACGTATACATTTAGTGTATAAAGGGTATTGAATCCTACTTTTAGTACCTATAATCAGAAAATATAAAAGCCTGTAACATTTGAATATCACAAAAAGTCGTGACGTTTCAACCTAGACTCTTCGAGATAAAGGCTATTTCACTGTTCGTCTAATCTGGTTTTAGTCGAAAATCCGCGGATTTTGCATCAGTTTTAAGGCTCTGGTCGTCGGAACACAAGCACCAAGAACCATACTTGTTAGCACACTTCTTGGAAAAAAAAAATACAATACTATCATTATTCATCACATCTAGCAATCATCGACCGAAGCTCAATAGATGTAGCGTCTCATGTTACAATTACTCGGACTTTCCACAAACTAATAAAACTTATGGCTATGGGGATTTAAAGTAACTTTAGTGGCCGGGAGAGATCACTGCCCGCTGAGAGGGAGATTTATGTTCACAGGCATCTAGCACACACACACAAACACACACACACACACACACACACACACACACACACACGCACACACACACACACACAAGCAAACAAACAAAAGACATAGGCTACACATGCACGCAATGGGTCTAGCTCAATAACGCATCTAGTTATTCATGAACAGGAAAGTTATTTGTTCTAAACTGTCTGATTTTATTGTCCCTGTAAATCATGTCTGAAGAGTATTTACACGAAACCCCCTTTGTTTATCTGTAATGGTTTTAAATTGGCTGACTATACAGTTCGTGTTTATGGAATTAATTTGTTTGCGTCAGTTGTGCCCCCCCCCCCAACCCCCATCCTTTCCCTTCCCCTCCTCTTCCCGTCCTCCTTACTCTCTCTCCTCGTATTCCCTTTGACTACCTTTCCCCTCCTCATCCTCTATTCTTCTCCTCTTCTCCTCGCCTCTCACCACCTCCCCCACTTTTTTTCCTTCTCCTCAACTTCTTTTATCTTCCCTTTCCCTCCTTCCTCCTCCTCCTCTTCTTCTTCTTCTTCTTCTTCTTCTTCTTCTTCTTCTTCTTCTTCTTCTTCTTCTTCTTCTTCTTCTTCTTCTTCTTCTTCTTCTCCACCTCTCTATGTCCTAACTCCATCTCCACTTCCTCTTCCACGTTTCCCCCAATACTCCTTCCCTTCCCTCCCCCCCCTCCCTTCCCCTCCCCCTGCCCTAGCCTGAATTTTACCAAGCTCAAGAGTGTCCACCTCGACAATTTGTTTCAATTGGAGGTTAACGCAATTACCAATTCGATACAACTGCTGTTCCAAAACGCACGCTGGTGGCCTAAAGCCTCGGCCTCGGACAGCAACATTTGTTACGAATTTCCGATGTTTTGGTTTATGTATATATATATTTATATATATATATATACATACATATATATATATATATATATATATACATACTGCTAGCTGTTCGGACGAAATTCGCTCTACGATGATCAAAAGAGGGAAAGCGAAAAGGGGAAAGCTGGTTTCGGGAACGTTATTTGATGTGAGACTTCAAGATAGAGTGTTTTAAGATCACCTCTGTGTGTGAGTGAGACTGGGAGAAATGGGAAGAAAGGGGAAGGGAAATGGAGAAGGAGTGGGGGAGGGGGAGGGGGTGGGGTGGGAGAGGGATTGGGATTAGGAGAGGAAGGAGGAAAGGGAGGGATGGAGCAGGGAGGGAGGAAGAGAGGAAGAGAGAGAGAGAGAGAGAATAAAGAAAAAGATAAAATAGAAAGGGAGAGAAATGAAAGAGAAAGAGAGAAATAAAAAGAAATAGAGAGTAATAGAGACCGAGACAGACAGGAATCTATAGAAATAGCTAGCCAGAGAGCCAAAATTCCGGCAGCTCTAGTTCAAAAGGGCATTTATTGACCTAATGAGATGCCATCCCGGTTAAAGAGAAGGCATTACAAAAGACAGTGTAGCATCAGCTATTTTCATAGGCTATTCTCGCCTCCTCAGTACCTAGCAGAGACGGTGAATGGTGTCGTATATTGAAGCTGTTAAGGGGTTAAAAAAGAAAGAAAAATAGCATCTAACGTTTAATGTTGGGTGTGTAAAAATATTTAAAAGTAAATACCTACGTTACATCGTTTATTGTTCTAGAAAATAGCAATAAAACAAGAAATAATTAATTGTCAAATTAATATAAGCATTTCAATGTTTCGCTACACAACCTTTTTTTTATCATATCTACACAACTAATCTTTATCATAACCCACAAACTGGTTAGGGTTTTGACTCTGCCCCATGGATAAAGTACTTTATAGTGTGCAAAAAAAAAGTTTGTATTATTACTTTGCATAACAAACGTTTCGACAAAAAATAATGATTATTGTTTTCTGGATAATATCAACGTTTAATCGTAATACCGGCACAGAAATTAGAGATACAGATATTTAATTAAAATAGCTATATTGCTCTTGGTGATAAAGATAATAGCACCAATATCTATTCTTACTAATATTATGTCTTCCTCTTTCTCCCTGTCTGCCCCTTTTCCCCGAAATCATACATATATATGTAGAGTGTAAGGTGTATGTCTATACTTTATGATGGAATTATTTATATTAAATGTCATATATTTTGTATATGCTGAAATAGTTAAGAAATTAGGTAGGGTTCTTGACATAGTTAATTACCTTCAAAAGAAGTACATTTTCTGCAATCATTACATTGTATATATGTATATGTATATGTATATATATATATATATATATATATATATATATATATATATATGTGTGTGTGTGTGTGTGTGTGTGTGTGTGTATATGTTTCTTTTATTTTGTGTTACAGCTAAACTAAATGAAAATAGATTTAATGTTAGTCTTATATATTCAACTCCATAGTATAAACCTTGTACTATCTTCCAATATTCAACTCATTACACCCATGCACCCCCAAGTGAAAAGTTTCGACTCTCAAATAGGCCCATCCAAATAATTAAGACACCATGCATATATCACAATCCTCTTGTACGATTTAAATACAACTAAACCATCTGCATATGACCCTTCCTTCAATCTCCCCTTCCCCCTTCCCCCTTCCCCCTTCCCCCTCACATTAAATTTAAGAAAAACAGGGAAAGAAAAAAGAAGAAGAAAGTACGCGGCCGTAAACAGAAGCAGAGCCATTCGAAATTCCCAACGACCAGTTTGGAGAATCTTGTTTGTTTGGAAACCGCGATGTTATTAGGACCTGGGCCAAATTTAAGCCATGGAGGACTTAGAATGATACGATAGATCTGCAACCCAAATCTGATGACGATTATTATCACTAGTAATATTATTATGATTATCATTGTTGTTCTTATTATTGTTTTTTTTCTATCATTATCTTTATCATTATTACTATCATTATCATTATCATCATTATTGATAATAATGATAACAATAACAACACTAACGATAAAAACAATAACAAGAATATCAATAAGGGCTTCAAAACTCACACAAACAAAAAACAAAATGGAAAGTCAAAAGCACATCGAGGTAAATATCCAAAACAGAAGGCGGTACTCACAATCCGACATTGAAAACCGAAACCGTTTTGCAGTGAAATTGCAGTAACAAGCATATTGTGAAGATGAAATGGACTTGGGAAAAAAAAGAGAAAGAGAGAGAGAGAGTGAGAGAAAGAAAGTCTGGACGTAAAGAGGAAGGAGGGAGGTAGGAGGAGGAAGAAAAGAGTAGGAGGAGGAGGAAAGGGAAAGAGGAGGAAGAGGAGAGGGTAACAGCAGGAGGGTGGGGAGGAGAGGAAGGAGGAAAGGGAAAAAATGATGAGGATAAGGAAAGAGGAGGAGGAGAGGTTAAGAAGGAGGAGGAGAGGGAAAGAGGAGGAGGAGAGGGAAAGAGGAGGAGGGAAGGGAAAGAAGGCGGAGGAGGGGAGGGAAAATGAAGGAGGAGGAGGAGAGGGGAGGGAAGAGGAAATAAAGAAAAGTCGGAGGAAAGGAGAAAAGGGGAGGAGACTGAAGAAGGAAGAGCAGAGATGGATGAAATAAGAGGGAAAGAATGAAAGTCCGGAGGGAGAGATGAGGGAAAGGAAAGAGAATGAGCAATAATGAAAGAGAAGAAAAGGGGAAGAGAAGAAAGAGACACATTAATCCCTTTATTTTCTATCTGTTTTTTTTTCTTTGGTGGGGGGTGAGGTTAAGATGGACTTAACAAGTTAATCATGATGATGATTAGGAATAAAACGATGCTATTCGGAGATGTTGCATACATCAGGTAATCATCTCAAGTTTATATTCGTCTCAACAAAGAAAACAAACAAAAAGAAAATAAGGCAATAATAAGATAAGGCAAGCGAAAGAAGGATGAAAGAAAAGGAAAAGGAAAACCAGGGAAAGGGGAGGTATGGAGGGGAACTACATACCCCCCCCCCCCCCCCGAGTCAGCTGCCTGAAGGGGGGAGTCGCCACCCATTCGTCCTTGAATTAGATCCCGCTTCCTCCTGTACCTTGGTCGAATGCGACCGGGAAAGCCTTGCAATCTGGCGTGCAACGAATGCCTCGGATTTTCTTCTCTCTTTCTGGCTTTTTCTCTTGTGCTCTTTCTCCTTTTTTTATGTTGTTCTCTCTCTCTCTCTCTTTCTCTCT
>BOPN01007963.1:0-7500 GCA_017312705.2 Penaeus japonicus | reverse complement strand
CTTGGTGGGAGGCCTCACTCAGATAACCAAAGAAAACGATTGAAATAGTATGGTAAACTAATCATAATATGTTTTATATTTTTACATAATGTTCCATAAATAAATAATAAAATGATTGCTAGCAGGGCCCATCAATGCCTCCCCTGGTATAAGCAAATCCCACTCTTATGTAATAAATTATTAATAATGAAAGTCAAGTAATATATCGTATCATATCCGACCTCTATTCTGAAAGATCTCGTACAGTATCCGGAAGAAAGAAAACGCAATTCCACCAGAACTGAGCCATGACGCAGTATGCGCGTCCTCGGGTTTGACGCGAGCGCTGCGATGACGCAGTATACGCGTCATCGTGTCGAAGGGGTTAAGGAAGAGGAGGGGGGAGAGAGTTGAGGAAGAGAAGAGGAGAGGGAGGAGGAGGAAGAGAGGAGAAAGAAGATTGAAGAAAAAGGAGGAGGAAGAAGAAGAGTTGAGAAAGAAGAAGAGGGGAAGAAATAATATTTAGGAGAAAGGAGGAGGAGGAAGAAGAAAAAGAGGTGATAAAGAAAAATGAGCAAAGAAGAGGAGGAGGAGAATGAGTAAGGAGGCAGGGCGGAGGATGAATGGAAGAGGGAGAAGGAGAGGTGAAAAAGAGTGGGAGGGGGGATAAATGATAAGTATATGGAAGAGGATTTTGGGAAAAGGAAGGAGGGAGGGAAAGAAGAAAGTAATGTGAAGGAGGGAGGAAGAGAAGAGGAGAGGGCAGTTAAAGGGGAGGTGAGGGGATGGAGAAGAGGGAGGGGGATGAATGATCGTGAGAGGGAGTTTAGTAGAAGAAAATTGGGAGGGAGAGGGGGAGGGGAAGGGAGGAGAGGAGGTACAGGAAGGGGAGAAGGCGTAGGCATGAGGCCAGATTTGCATCTGAATTGATGTCCATTTAGACGAAAGTACAAAAAACAGAATTTAATTATATGATACAGAATACAATGTCATAGAGAATGAAGAACATGATAGCTTATAGAATGCAAATATTTAATACAAGATACGGAATACAACTATAAAATGCTAGATACAATAGTAAAATGCAGAATATGATAGTTAAATACAGAATACAACCAATACCAACTAATTGTACTCTTATAAGAAGTGTCATACATGGACAAGAGAGAGAATGAGAGAAATAGGCAGAAAGAGAGAGAGAGGGGGGAGGGGGGGTTAAGAAAAAAAAGCCTGACTAACAGAGGTAAAGAAAGTCATAGGCGACAGACAGTGAATGAAGAGGGACAGAGAAAGCCAGACAGACAGCGAGTAGGGCAGAGAGAGCCACGCAGCGGGTCTCACGGGGAGAGACATATAAGAGACAATGCAAACCAGACAGACAAAATATAGACAAAAAAGACAGACAGTTATTATGACAGAGAGGCCAGAGAGACAGACAGTAATTGAGACAAACAGGACAGACAGGCAACGACCGAAAGACAGACAGACAATGGCTTCATCCGCGGGGCCGATAAGCCTCGTACCACTGCCCAATCCACGGCCAGACGAAGACACCCATGGCGAGAGGAGGCGGTTCCTTTCCCCAACGAAAATTCTCTCCTGCGGTATTTTTCCAACCTCCCTTCCAACTCCTTCCACCCTCTTCCCACTCCTACACCCCCCCCCCCCCCGCCCTTCCCTCCCCCTCTCCCCCCACACCTCTTTTTAACAATGGCTCCCTCGTCTACTGGTTTAGGTCCTGACGAGGTAATGTATGACTCAATTGTGAAGGAGGGATTTCTTGACGTGGCACTGAGGCCCCGTCGTTGGTTAGGTTAAAAGCCTGAAAAAAGCCTGATTTACTGCCGTGTTGTACCGTTGTTGTGCCCGCCCGCAGGCTGGAAAAGGATTACGCAAAATACCCATGTTGGCAGCCCTGTCTTGTTAGTTCCTGCCCCGAGTGTTTATAACCTCCCACTCGGCCCTATCCAGAGGGACAATTTTCTTTTTTTTCGATTTTACGACGTAGATAGAAAATTGTATCTTTTTATATACACCTTTTTCAATTAAAAAAACAAGAAGAAGCTGGAAAAGTTGGTTTAAAAAGCTACGATGTTCCACGAGATTTCGTCTAGTGGCTCGGAAGTGAAAGGGTTACACTAAAAATCTGTTCCTTCCAGCCTCACCCAACACGCGACAGTCACAAACCAAAGGCGGGATTCCAATAATACCTAACTAGCACCCTAAACACACCATGGCTTTTTATGGAAGGAGAAGATGGGGGAGGTAAAGATGAGGGAGGGAGAGAGGGAGGGATCGAAAGACGAGGAGAAGGAGGAGAAGGAGAGGAAAGAGGGAGCTGGAAGTGGAGGAGGAGGAACGGAAGAGGAAAAGGAAAAAAAAGAAGAAGAAAGAGAAGAAAACGAAGGAGAAGCAGAAGAAAAAGAAGAAGAAGAAGCAAAAAAAGAAACAGAAAAAAGAAGGAAAAGGAAAAGAAAAAAAGGAGGATGAAGAAGATCGAGGAAGGAGGGAAGGAAAGGAGTCGAGCAGCGAAGAGGGAGGGAAGAGGCAGAAAGGGAAAAGGGCTTTATGACTTCTTGGGCCTTCCCTCCGAGTCCCTTCCCCCTCGCCTCTCCATTCACAGCATCCGACGCCTCTCGCTCACACCTTCCCCTGAGTGTTTAATCCGTTTTATCTCTCTTTTCATCGCCATCATCAGCATCACCCTTCTCCCTCTACCTTTCTGGTATTTTTTCTTTTTTTCTTTTTTCTTCTCACTTTTTTTTTCTTCTTCTTCTTCTTCCTTTCTTTTTCTTTCTTTTTTCTTCTTCCTTTATTTCTTCTTCTTCTTTTTCTTTCTTCTCCTTTCTTTTTTTTAGTTTGTTTGTTTTTCTTAACCTTTCTTCGTCTACTTCGTCCTGTTTTTTTTTCCCCCGTCGCCTTAAGGTTATTATGTTTGTTGTTTCTGAGGCTCGCCGGCTGCCTCCCTTTTTCTCTTTTGTTAAATGATGATGATGATGATAAGTGTGAAAATGATGATTATTCTTGTTGTAGTGATGATGATGGTACATTACTAATTACACAAACTTAATTACTACTATTAATGGTGATGGTGATGATATCATTACTGCTGCTGCCACTATTTCCACTACAACAACTACTGCTTATAATGATGATAATGATTATGGCAATAATAATGATTATGAGAAAAATAATCATGATGACAATGATGATATTATGATAAAAATAATCATGATGACAATGATGATATTATATAAATAATCATGATGACAATGATATTATAATAATGATGATAAGAGGAATAAAAATGATGATATGATGATGATAAAGATGATGATAATAAAGGATAATAATAAAAAAGATATTAATAATGGTAATAACGATGACAATAATAATAATATCATCATTATTAAGTATGATTAATCACAAGAGTAATAAGGATAATAATAATTAAATTAATAATTGTAATAATAACAAAATCATTCTACGGCAGAGCAGAAACATTAGTAAAAAGATAACAAGCTTTCTCTAATTCATATTATACTTCTTACTATTTCTAAAGATTCGTCTCTTGTATCAGTACTATTCAACGGGAAACATAAATGAATATATATTTCAAAACGATAAGAAAATAAAAAAGGTATTTCAATATAAAGGCTTTCTATTCCGATATAAAATTTGGTATTCCAATCGGGATTATTTTCACCGTGGGTAAATATTTCGTTTCTGCAACATTGAAACCCACTCCGTTGCGGGAATATGGTTCCTGCAATATGAAACATTCCGTCCCAATATGAAACTCGGCGTTCTAATATGAAAACGTAATTTTCATTCACTTTACTGTTACAACAAACTTTCCCGGTGAGGATAAACCGCGCAAGTTAAACACACCGGTCTTTCGTAAAGCCACATGGCGTCTAGTGTAATGACAAGCATTATGTTTTCCTGTTTTCATAAACTATTGTTGTTAGTTTGATTAATGTTCGGATGTTTAAATAGTCAGTTGGTGTTGTTTGTTTGTGGTAAGACTTTAACGACCTAATGTTTTAAATGATATTTGAATTGTTTTGATAAACTATATCAGTTTTATAAAATGGCGATTACTTTAATGGTTATTGAAATTGTTTGGTCTATTACAAATACTTTACGTAATTCACTTGCATTTTCTTATATTTCCTTAAAATCAAGAAGCTGCACGATTTATGCAATATCAAGCAACGATTAATATGCCAGCATCATCTGTTACCTTGCTCTGAGCCTCCAGTCCTTTCCGAGAGAGATGCAGAGATGCAGAGAGAGAGAGAGAGAGAGAGAGAGAGAGAGAGAGAGAGAGAGAGAGAGAGAGAGAGAGAGAGAGAGAGAGAGAGAGAGAGAGAGAGAGAGAGAGAAAGAGAGAGAGAGACAGACAGACAGACAGAGAGAGAGAGAGTTGATTGATTTGATAAGTTTATTTACATAACAGTGCACATGCTCTGCAAAAACCCAGCGTAAGATGTCAGAGCATCTATCCAAACTGGCTCGAGAGAGAGAGAGAGAAAGAGAGAGAGCGGGGGGGGGGGACAAAAGTGAAGTGAAAGCATATACAGACAGAGGAGAGAAGAGACGAAAAAATGCATTCCAACAACAGTAGAGTACAATGCTTATGGCTTCTTTGATATGCAACATTGCAAAATAGCCCTTGATGACAAACGTCGCAGCCAGTGAGGAGATTCCTTCATGCAACAGTCAAACAAGTATGAACCCTGTGAGTGGCAATTTTGGAAATCGCAATTGAAAATCAATGAACATTATATCACGATCAGTAGTTTGCGATCATTTGGCAGATCTCTTACGAAGCTGATTTTTTTTTTCTGTTTTTTTTTTTCTGTTTTTTTTATCTTGTTATTGTTGTTTCTTATGATAAGATCAGTTGAATATCAATAGTGGAATGCGTTTGATGTTGCGTAATGAAGACTGTAAGAGACAATAACAAAGGGATGCGAGAGCATAATAGTGTTTAGATAACGGTCTTGCATGCAGTGGCTTTGCAGGCTAAGGGAGGAGGGGATGGGGGGGGGGGGCAGAAGGAGAGTGATTGTGCATCGTGCAATTACATTGCTGATTGACTGTACTTACCAGTAATTTGTTAAATTTGTCTCCCGTTATCCATGGGAAAAAAGTTAGAGTAGTTGTTTGCAACCATTTTTTTTATCTCGTTCCTCTTCTAACAGCCAAGTAAATTAGCAATTACTCCAGCAGAAAAAAAAACGTAGTCAGTAAGTCTCGCCATTAAGGCTGTATTGGATGTTCTTTAGACAAAGTGAAACTGAAATAGACATACACTTAATTAATTGATAAAAGGTATATGTATAATATTGATTAATGAAATAAAGTCAGAAAAGAACTTAAACAGAAATGAAATTATAAAGATAAACAAAAATTTATTCAGAAGTATACATATTTGTAATCATTATTCATCGCAAAACAAAACTTTTCATCACGCACTCAATATAAATCCTAAAAACTTCGTTCATTCAAGCTCTCGTTTAAAGTTTTTCTCGTTCAATGTATAAGGTATACGAATGAACCTAACAGAGTTTAAAGCCGAAATGAAATGAAACACAGACACATTGGGAAAGGAAACAATAAACATTTCGAGTAAGACTAGATCAAACAGACAATAAGACTTAAATAAAAATCATGCTTGTGTTTATGTTTTTACACGAGACACGGAAAGAACTTGTCCCTCTTAATGACATCAATGACACTCCCATAAAGAAATAAAGATATTTCTTCTCATAATTACATCGGGATAACGAAAGAGATATTCGTGTTTTCATGCAGACAAATACTGAAAAGCTGATCTATACTGACGAAGCAAGCGGAAAATTAATTCAGTTATTGTTATCATATTGAGGCCGATTATTGGTTTCCCGTTTTCCCGCTTATCAACAGGTTTTGCGCGAAGTTAGTGAATGGACTGGGATGAACTTTTAATTGTGGGTTGGCCATGGCCCTGCGACCAATTGATGAGAATTTGCTGGTGATCCAGATTAACGTCAGGACCCGGGATGAAATTTGTGGATTCTTCGCATATGGGAACCGGATGCATATATGTGTAATGTATATATGTATATATATATACATTTATCTTTCTGTCTATCTATCTATCTCTACACCTATCCCCTCTTTCTCTGTCTATTTACCCCTCTAGCTCTCCATCCATTTACTTGCATATTTATCTACCTCACATTCTATTCATCTCTCTATCCCTTTAAGCTCTCGACCTATTTACTTCTTCATCAACTTGTATCTACATCTATCTACCTTCTAATCTTTTTATCTATCTATTTATCTACCTCCCAATTTATTTATCTCTCTATCTCTCTACCTACCTCTTTATCTATCTACCTCCCTCTCTATTAATCTCTCTGTCTATCTACCTCCCAATCTATTTACATCTTTATCTATAAACCTTCCAATCTATTTATCTCACTGCCTATCTACTTCTTTATCTATTTACCTCTCTATCTATCTATATACCACTCTATTTACATATCTATCTATCTATCTCCCAATCTATCTCTAAATATCCATTCCTAATACATCTATCTATCTATCTATCTACCTAATCTTTTTCCCTTTATCCGTATACCTCTCAAGCTTTTATATGTCTATCTATCTACTTCCCGATCTATTTACCTCTTAATAGGTTACTGTCGATCAGATTCAAGATTAGACACTCTGTAAATTCTGTTGTTGTTGTTGTTGTTGTTTTATGATACTCCAATAGAAATAATCATCTTTTGTTTATTGAAAGTGCATTGTCTTTCATGGTTGCATTATTGCAGTTCCTATGTAGAACAACTGAAGCTTTACACCTATTGTTTTTCTTAAAAAACACAAAGGGAAACATGCAAACAATACTATTTTTTAGATATAAGTCTATGTCTGTATGTGTGTGTTTACCATTGAGCATTATTACAATACATATTTTTATTGTATCAATATGTTCGTTTTTTTATAAAAGTGGTTTAATTAAAATGTTTCATCTGAATACAATACTGTTGGGCTGTTTTTTCTTTTTCTTTCTTTCTTTCTTTCTTTCTTCTTTTTTTTATAGGGTTTCCGTATGATTAGGAAGCAAGGAAGACTTCGAACTGTCATTACTTTTTACCATAAATCATGAATAGATTCTGATAACATTTGCTATCATTTTTTCAATAAACTATTTTAAGACTCATATCAGTCAGAAATTCAAAGGTATCTTATTATCTGATTATGAATTGTTTTGATCACCTGTTGTCATCAGCTGTTTGTTCATTTTTCCTCTTCAGATATGTAGCGTTCTATATTCATATCGGGTCTCTCTCTCTTTCTCTCTATCACTAATTTATTCATAAATGTGTGTATATGTATACATTCATATGCATATATGTGTGTGTGTGTGTGTGTGTGTGTGTGTGTATAGATGTATATATATATATATACATATATATATATATATATATATATATATATATATATATATATATACATATA
>BOPN01007962.1:15000-17500 GCA_017312705.2 Penaeus japonicus | reverse complement strand
GGTGGAGTCGTACTTCCTCGTACTCGAGAGGGTTGCAGCCGATCACGGGTGGGACGAGAAAACGATGTTTCTGCAGCTCGTTACACACCTCCAGGGTCACAGCTTGGACATATATCACCGCACAGAAGTGGAAGGTAATTTGACATACGCCGAGTTAAAGGATGCTCTGTTGAGTGCTTATGCTGTCACTCTTGAGCAGGCTCGCTGCAGGTTCCAGGAGGCTCATCTTGGCGAGCGGGAGACCTGCAAGCTTTTCGTCACTCGTCTCTCTCACCTCTTCAAGACCTGGCACAGACTGAGTAACTTGTCTGACACCAAGGAAGGCATCATGGAGCTCATTCTTGTTACTCAGCTGCTCGCTTCACTGCCCAAGGGACTGCGAGCTCAGCTGAGAATGAATAAAGTTACGCGAAGTCATGAGACGAAGGACGTAGCAGACGGATGGTTCTCTGCATACGGCTACAACTTTAGGGTCAAGAAAGAGGGAGATAGAAAGCAAGAGTCAAAGAAACCTACCATAAGAATTGCCGGTGATCGCAGGGACGCAAAACCCGAATTAAAATCTTCCGATATGGCAAAACCGTCGTCGGGAGAGCAGAAGTATCAGCCCTTCAATATGCCAATGAAAGGAAAATGAAAAGCTGGTTCTACCAGTCTTCACACTCTGTTTACAGTGAACAGTTCTCAAGAACAGGGGAGGAGCCAGCTGTACTCAAGGTCTGGCCTGGCACTCGGCCACCATGTACTCTGTGCCAGCTCTCCTGTTACTCGGCCTTCAGCAACCAGTAAGAGGTTGTCTACTGCTGAGGGTTTAGTCCAGGGTCGCAGAGCAGTTATCATGCGAGACTCTGGCTCTACAGGCTGCGTAGTGAGGAAAAGGTATGTAAAAAGAAAGGATTATACTGGCAAAAACGTTCATGTTACAATGATTGATGGTTCACAAATAGTTGTTCGTGAGGCAAAAGTTTTCTGCCAGTCCCCTTACTTTACAGGCACTGTGACTGCTGCTGTCATGGATAGCCCCGCCTTCGATTTTGTCCTGGGCAATGTGCCTGGAGCCACTATGGTCCCGGCAAGCGAAGTCCAGACCCAGACGCAGGAGGAAGGAGGCAAGGACGCGATGACACAAACGGCAGAGGAGAATGGGCCTCCTGCACGAGATGTCACCCCTATGTCAGAATCCCCTGCAGTTCGTGATGTGCTGACCTCATCCGAAGAAATTGCGGATCAGACCAGTGCTGCTGTCACAACGAGAGCCGCTGCACGTCGCTCTGAGAACAGCACACCACTGGCAAGTCCGCAAGGTCTCGAGACATTACTTAAGGGCGAGGACATTGCAGAGCAGCAGAAAAATGACGCCACCCTTTTCAAGCTACGTGAATACGCTGAGCAACGTCACGTCCGTCTCTACAAGGGGATCAAGACAGACTTTGTATGGCGTAATAATCGACTTTATCGACGAACTGTCTTGCCTCAGGGCGAAGTAAAGTTGCAGTTCGTCGTTCCAGCTGGTTGCCGCCAACAGGTGTTCAGGTTGGGGCACCACTCTCTACTGGGCGGTCACATGGGAGCAGCCAAAACTCTCGCTCGAATTCAAACCACCATGTTCTGGCCCGGAATGGGGGCCGAGATCTTACGACTCGCCCGTTCCTGCGACGTCTGCCAGAAGACCACTGATAAGGGACGAAATACCGAGGCTCCCCTACAGCCGCTCCCTGTGATTTCGGAACCGTTCTCCCGCGTTGCTGTGGATATTGTTGGTCCCATTATGCCAAGTGCCGATGACAAGTCGAAGTACATCCTTACCATTGTTGATTTTGCGACGAGATGGCCGGAAGCTGTCGCCCTGAAAAACATAGAGGCTGCTACGGTTGCAGAGGCGCTCTTCAACGTGTTTTGCAGGATTGGCATACCGAGGGAAGTACTGAGTGACAGGGGCACACAGTTTACATCAGCCATGATGGAAGAGACTTGGAAGCTCCTGTCGGTAAAAGGCATGAGGACGACACCATACCACCCAGAAGGGAATGGACTTTGTGAGCGGTTTAATGGAACACTCAAGAAGATGCTCAAGCGCATGGCAGCAGACCAACCACGGGAATGGCCTCGTTTCTTGGCACCGCTGCTATTTGCCTACAGGGAAGCACCGCAGAGTTCCTTAAGATTCTCTCCATTCGAGCTGGTATATGGCAGGCCAGTGAGAGGTCCATTGCAGGTTTTGAGAGAAGTGTGGGACAACAATGAGGACGACCCAGTAATTACTTCCTCCTATCAGTATGTTCTTGATCTGAGTGAACGTTTGCACTCTACATGCGAACTCGCCAAGGAGGAACTTTTGAAAAGCCAGGCCACTCAAAAGTCCTATTACGACAGGAAGGCCAAGCTTCGCACTCTCGAGGAAGGAGATCAGTGTTTGATATTGCTGCCTACAAGCACAAACAAGCTCTTAGCACAGTGGAGTGGACCTTATACGATTATTAAACGAGTTTCCGACGTTAAT
>BOPN01007962.1:0-2500 GCA_017312705.2 Penaeus japonicus | reverse complement strand
CTTCTATTTTGTGGCAGTGTTTTATTATATCTGTTATCTGCACGTTACTGTGTTTGTGTTTTTTGTGATATACAGTATATATATATATATATATATATATATATATATATATATATATATATATATATATATATATATATATATGTGTGTGTATGTATGTATGTTTATACACACAGATACACACATAAAGAAAAGTTTACCAATAAGAAAATAAGAAAAATGTCAAAATACGTTAAGAATTATAAAGATTTACAAAAGATAGTTAAATATACTATCTACGAATAATTCAGGATTGTTCCGTCGAAGAGAAATATATATTTTTTGCCTCACTCATAAATTTTATAATACTGTCCAACTAGACTATACGAATTGGCAACTGGTCCCAGATCTTGATAATAGCTGCAACAAAGCATCTTGCATAATGTAAGGTACGATGATGTGCAGGTGTCAGAGGGCACTCACACATGATCAGAGAACTTTTAATAATTCGCTGGTCTTTTACCTCTCACTAATTTATCTTTATCTTGTTTTGATTAGGTTCGTCCAGATACATGAATGACCTCTTCATGTTTTTTGTCCTTTTTTTTTTGTTTTTTTGTCTTTTTTGTTTTTTTGATTGACTGAATCTTAATTAGTTTGACGAGACTCACTTCCTCTCATTTTGTATTGCTCTTATGCTGCGTGAGGCCTGTTTTTTATTTATTTATTTATTTTTTTTATTTATCTATTTATTTATTTTTTTTTACATGGGAGTTACATATTGTCTCTCGCTTTCTTACATTTTCCAGCGAATTACTTTTGGCCTTTTCTTGCTTAGGTTTAAAATTTTGATACATATCTGTCCACTGCTTCTATATACTTTAAGCAAAATTTTATATTTATGTTTATTTTCTTTTCAATAATACTTTTTCACTTTTCACTTTCCTTTATTCTTATCTATCACATTCATTACAACATGATCCTTTTTATTCTAGGGGTGGAGAGTATTCTATATCCTCTACATTATCATTATGTTTTATAAAAATTAAATCGTGTTTAGAAGGCCTATCCACCCCTTTTTCCCTGTTCTTTTACATCTTCACACGATTTCTAATAAATGTGCACTCCATAAGGTTGCGCTTTAGGATCTAGACTTTTCGCTTCCATAATCTCTATATTTTGAATTTGTTTCATCAAATTTAATACGATTAAGGAGGCACTTAAGTGTTTCTTGAATTATTATTATTATTTTTTTTATGTGACCATGCAGTTATATGAAGTGGCATGTATACTGTAGCAATGATAAGTTTGTCCCATCTGCTTCAGCTTCGATTGTTTCCAGTTCTGCTATGGTGTCTTGCACTATTTCTACATCCGTTATAGTGCTTCCTGTTGTTAATATTCCTACCCCCTCTCCCTCTCTGTATCCATTTAGCCAATATCTTCTCCAGATATTATATTTTCGATCAAGGAATGAAGTTTGTATTTAAGAATGCATACTACATATGGTTTATTTGTTTCAATTATTATATCTAGGTCTAGTAGCTTTAAGACTAAGCCATCACTATTTGTAAAAACGATTTTAATTGATCTTTCGATATTTCTTTTAATTGCAAATCTAGTGTTTTCCGAAGTCGCATTTCTGTCCCGAAAATAAATATTTCCAGAAAGCACTTCTTGCATTTTCCAAATATCCCTATCTACCCGGATCTTTATTCTTGAGAACACCAATAATTGAATTGATGTATTCAGTATGATGTTCGAGGCCGTCCTCCACTACGTTGTATCCTAGTATGACAATATCTTTATTGACATCTGGCAAATTTGCAATGTACTTTGCATGTAGAATAAGTCAGGTTGAGTCTGTATGACTTTTTTTTTTTTTTGTTTTTTTTTTTTACCGCCTTCTTTACGCTTGTTATATCATCAAATGTAGCTGTTATCTTCTTTGCCTCGTCTATGACTTGGATTTGGCTGTTTGCCACTTTATCTTTAATCTCTTTCACTGTTTCGTGTATCTTGATTACTTCTTCAACATTTTCATGTATATCATTTGCTTCCATTTGGGGATTGCTTCATAGTTTGGCTTCAACGTCTTTCACCTTTTCCTTGAGTTCCTTTGCGTAAAAAAAAAAAAAAGAAAAAAAAAGAAAGAAAGAAAAAAAAAAAAAATCCACAATTTTCTTCAGCAATATGTTTTTATGTATATCACATATTCCAAATCCTTTGAGAGGTTTAGTTCTCATCGCTGCTTCTGTCAATTTCATTTTCCTGATTTGATAGTTAGTTGCTATCCATCAAACAACAGAGATTAAACTTTCATCACGGTGGCTGTCCTTGTGTGAAGTGCTAACCATGCAGGATTCAAGGTCGGTTCTTACCTCCCTCACCCTCTCTCTCTTTTACCCAATTGCAGTCTCACTATCTTGTTTCTCTCTCTCTCTCCCTCTCTCTCTCTCTCTCTCTCTCTCTCTCTCTCTCTGTCTCTCTCTCTCTCTCTCTCTCTCTCTCTCTCTCTCTC
>BOPN01007961.1:42076-47076 GCA_017312705.2 Penaeus japonicus | reverse complement strand
TTGACTGAGGGAGAGATAGATGGATAGATTGTTTGATTGATTAGTTACACGATCCCATAGATAAGGGGAGGAAGAATAGAAGATTGCAGTTGTTCGAGAATAGACTGCTAAACAAGGAGGTTTTCAAATAATTTAAATAATAAGCTAGTCAAACCAACAGCTAAATAAGTAGATACAAACACACAGACAGACACAGATACACACGCAAGCAAGCGCGCGTGAGCGAATTGCAACTTGGCAATGAAGATATATTACTGTAGGAAAAGAGCCAGGCATGCAATAAAGGCGAGTTTAAAAGTAAACATACTGAGGTAAACACTTCAACAAGCAGGCAAGAAAGTGGAGAATTAAGCAGACACTCAACGAGGGAGAAAATAAGCAAAATGAGCAGATCGAAAGAAAGCAGATAACCGGATAAAGAACGATAGATAGGGAGATAGAGAGAGTCATATAGATATAAAGGAATATAGAGAGAGACGGTAAAAAAAAAAGATAAATAGATAGAGAATGTCACATATACATGAAAATTGAGAGAGCCAGATAAGGGTGATAGGATATAGAGAGAACCAGAGAAATATGATACGAAATAGAGAGAGCAACAGAAATAAAGAAAAGAAGATAGAAAGAACCAGATAAAGAGAGGGAAAGAGAGAGCCAGATAAAAGACAAAAAAGAGAGAGCCAGATAAAAGACAAAAAAGAGAGAACCAGATAAAAGACAAAAAAGAGAGAGCCAGATAAAAGACAAAAAAGAGAGAGCCAGATAAAAGACAAAAAAGAGAGAGCCAGATAAAAGACAAAAAAGAGAGAGACAGATAAAAGACAAAAAAGAGAGAGACAGATAAAAGACAAAAAAAGAGAGAGCCAGATAAAAGACAAAAAAAGAGAGAGCCAGATATAGAGAGAAAACATAGAGAAAGATAAACAACCCGAGAGATAGAGAGAGCCAAACAAGGTGAAAGGAAAATGGACAGAAAGGTAGACGGAGAAAGTCAGACAAAGAAAAAAATAAGATAGAGAAAGCCAGATGAAGAGAAGTTAGAGAAAGTTAGAAGTTAGAGAAAGATAGAGAGAACCATATAAAAAAGGAGACAAAACCAAAAAAGGAGACAAGGAAAGAGAATGAGCCAGAGAGAGACCGGAGGATAAAGAGAATGAGAGATGAAGAGAGGCAGATGAAAATAAAGAAATACATAGAGACAGTGTAAAGAAAGAGGGAGATAAATAACCAAAGAAAGGTAGAAGTTGATAGACAATAATTTATAAAGCCATATAAGATAAAAAGGAGATAGAGACAGAGAAGAGGAAATAGAGGCAGATAGAGAGACAGGGACGTAAATGGAGCCAGATAAAGAAAGGGAAAAAATATGCTACCATTAATATCGATATGACCTGAACAATGGAACGTAACAAACGTCTAGAACAATCAATTGTTTGACAAAAGTTATATATATATAAAAATCCACAAATATATATAGAACAGCCTATTAGTTATTGGAACATAGAAGGGTAACTGATATCGGTTACAGTGCTTCCCATAGAAAAAAACGAATTGTTTGGGGGGAAAGCGGTGCCTTTTGCTCAGTGACTCTTACATTGTACATGGAATACAATATGCACGGTGCGTATATACAGTATGTGTATTTGTGTGTATGTTTGTGTGTGAGTGTGCGTGTGTGTGTGTGAGAGAGAGAGAGAGAGAGAGAGAGAGAGAGAGAGAGAGAGAGAGAGAGAGAGAGAGTGTGTGTGTGTGTGTGTGTATGTGTGTGTTTTAATGAACGAGAAATAAAAGTAGAGTTAAAGAAAGTAAAAGATGATATATACTGTTAGACAGACAGAAAGACATAGCAACAGATTAAGTACACGTCTCTCTCTCTCTCTCCTCTCTCTCTCTCACTTTTACTCTCTCTCTCTCTCTATCTATCTATCTCTCTCTCTCTACCCCCCTCTCTCTCTATCTCTCTACCCCCTCTCTCTCTATCTCTTTCTCTCTCTCTCTATCTATCTATCTATCTCTGTCTCTGTCTCTCTCTCTCTCTCCTCTCTCTGTCTCTCTCTCTGCCTCTCTCTCTATCTCTCTCTCTATCTCTCTCTCTTTTCTCTCTTTCCTCTCTCTGTCTCTGTCTCTGTCTCTCTGTCTCTCTCTCTCTCTTTCTTATTTGTTGAGCAATGGATTTTAATATAGTCACTGGTCTTATCTTTGCTATGATTTGGGATTTTAAAAGTTGTTGCTTTTCCTATCTCTCTCTTTTCCTTTTCTTCATGAAAAAAAAAAAACACACACGCGCGCAGTTAGATGTGTATTTATGTGTGAATATCTATCTATCTATCTATCTATCTATGTATATATATATAGATAGATAGATAGATATATTCACACACAAATACACATCTAACTGCGTGCGTGGTTTTTTTTTTCCATGAAGAGAAGGAAAAGAGAGAGGAAACGCGAGAGATGTATTTTATACATCTTTTGCGTGTTTAGATATTCAGTCTCATTCGTACCTTTCTTATACATACATATATATATATATATATATACATAAGTAGATATTGATATATATGTATATATATACATATCCGACCTTACGTGTAGCAGACCTATTCCTTTGAAATATCCTTAGCTCCTCCCCGCCGGACTGCGAACCTCGTTCTCTGACATACAACGCCTGGGAAACTAGCATTATTTATCTAACTATGCCATAGCACGAGCTGGGCACACGCGAGCTCTACCCACACCCTCGAATTCTTCCGACTCTTCCACTGTCTTTTCCTCCCGCTCTATCTCTCTATATCTCTCCGTCTCTTTGTCTCTCTGTCGCTCTCTGTTGCTTTCTCTCTCTCTCTCTCTCTCTCTCTCTCTCTCTCTCTCTCTCTCTCTCTCTCTCTCTCTCTCTCTCTCTCTCTCTCTCTCTCTCTTTATCCATCTATCTATCTATCTCCATCTCTTTATCCATCTATCTATCTATCTCTATCTCTTTTTCTTTCATTATATCTGCCTATCTATCTCTATCCCTTTTTCTATCTCCTTTTCATTGCTTCTATCTACCTATCTATCTATTTCTATCCATCTTTATCTCTATCTCATTCTTTCTTTATATCCATCTATCTATCTATCCCTCAAACACGCAAACTGACACATTATCATACAATAGAAGGAAAAGAATTAACTAGAATCATAAACACATGATCACATGATCACTAAGCCATGCACGCTAAGTGAAAAAAAGGTATCGTGCTTTTTTTATTATCATTAATGAGACATCAAATAATGAAAAAAATAAATAATCGGTTCCGTGAATGCCAGACAGTAACCGAAGACAAGTAACCATACACACTAAAAAAAAAAAGAGAGAGAGAGAGAGAGAGAGAGAGAGAGAGAGAGAGAGAGAGAGAGAGAGAGAGGGAGATGGGTGATTCTCCTCCTGTGTCCTGATTCCCTTCTTGTTCCCTATGGCCACTCTGTCTATTATACAGACTAGATTAAATTTACTTTATATGTTCACTTCCTTTATTGGTTCATCGGAAGGGTCCTTGTTGGACTCAAAACGTCACGGTTTATTTCCCTGTTATCACTGTGTCTGTGTTTTTATTGAGTCTGTGTACGTGCGGTGCTGTGTTTGTAATTTTCTTTTATATAAAAAAAAGAGTTTGAAAGTGTAGGTTTTTCCGTAGATTCAGGGGATGGTCACTCGTATTTTCGATAAGATAATGTTCTCTATTCTACTTTTGTATTACTTAGAGATATTAATGAATCTGGAATAATGGATTTTTTCTTTTTTAATGTAGTGTTAATTAATGGAATGATGGTTAATGACGATGATGGTAGTTTCAATGATAGTGATATTAAGAACAATATTAACAACCAAATTGATAATAATAATCGTAATTATTATAATGTATAATAGGGATGATAATGAAACTAATGTTAATGATGATAATGATAGTTATGACAAAAGTAAATAATAACAATAATAATGATGATAATAATAATGATAATAAAATAGCAAGACAACAACAAAACAAACAAAAATAACAAGACGAATGATAATAATGATAATAATAATAATAACGACAATAACAACAATGATAATGATCATAATAATGATAATAATGATAGTAGAAGGCCTACATAAATAACCAATAATAACAACAATTAAACGATA
Source organism: Penaeus japonicus (assembly GCA_017312705.2). Lineage (NCBI taxonomy): Eukaryota > Metazoa > Arthropoda > Malacostraca > Decapoda > Penaeidae > Penaeus > Penaeus japonicus. The sequence continues at coordinate 42,911 of BOPN01007961.1, read as the reverse complement.
ATGCTAATGACAATGATGATATCCTCAACAATAATGACAATGATAAAAAAAATCATAATAACGATCACAAAAAAACAAAAAAATAATAACCAACATCATCAACGATAACAGATATCACCATCATAACAATAATGATAATAATAATAATAAACAAAACAAAACTCCCCCCCCCCCCCCCCCTCGTAGCTTTGCCGTCGAATCCGTTCCAGCCGCGCTTCCATCTTTCCAGAATGAGATGAAGGACACAATATCCCTTCCTGAACACGATCCCATTCTCTCTGCGCCTTCTGATCTCCTCTCCACCCCCCCCCCCCAATAAGACACAACACAGTTTACTTCTGTGTGAAAGCAATTTCTTCCAGGCGACGATCAAGAGTCTTCAGATCTCGTTGTGTGTGTTCTCTTTCTGTGTTTTTTTGTTTTTTCTCTCTCTCTCTCTCTCTCTTTCTCTCTCTCTCTCTCTCTCTCTCTCTCTCTCTCTCTCTCTCTCTCTCTCTCTCTTTCTCTTTCTCTCTCTTCTCTTTCTCTCTCTCTTCATCCATTGCTCCTTCCTTTCCTACCTCTCTCTCTATCTATCTATCTCTCTCTCTGTCTCTCTCTCTTTGTCTTTCTCTCTTTCTTTTTCTTTTTCTCTTTCCCCTTTATTCTCTCTCTTCCATTCTCTCCCTCTCTCTTTCTCTCTCTCTCTCTCTCTCTCTCTCTCTCTCTCTCTCTCTCTCTCTCTCTCTCTCTCTCTCTCTCTCTCTCTCTCTCTCTCTCTCTCTCTCTCTCTCTCTTTCTCTCTCTCTTTCTCTTTCGCTCTCTTTTTCTCCTTTACTCTCTGTCTCTCTGTCTG
>BOPN01007961.1:17500-20000 GCA_017312705.2 Penaeus japonicus | reverse complement strand
TGATAATAATAATAACAATAATAATGATAGTAATGATATGATATTGACAAGATAATGATGACAACAACATTGATGATGACAATAATGATAACTACAATAGATAATGAAGATAATAACAATAACAATAATAATGATAATAATAATAACCAAAGTAATTATAATAACAATGGTAATCAAACAACGATAATGATGATAATGATAATGCCAAAATTATTGTAATATTATCATAATTTTCTTCAGCAAATGCTATTAAGGAAAATATGAGTTATGAATAAGGAATGACAATTTCAACATTTTAAGAGATGGTGAAATATTAATCACATTTACTACTCTGCTGAGGAACACAATAATCAGTCTACTTTGTATTCTAAATATAGGTAATAGTGGTTGCAAAAATGATCGGTTTTAATCATTAACTGACTTCTCATTTAGAGCAAAGTTCACCCTTTTCTTTTTATCTTTCACTTTTTTTTCTTTTTCTTTTTTCTTATTTGTTGTCAGGTACTAAGTGATTGACCAATCTGTCAATTATTTTTAAAATAATCCAATGCACAAGCGATTTAAATTCAGTTAAGTTATTAAATTATTAAATTATTCAACAATTTGTTTTGTACTACTGTTTTGAAGAGATAATGCTAATAAATTTCTATGTCAGTTTTACGAATAGAATTTCAAGGAAATCAGCTGTTACTGAATTAAACTTTTTTATACGAAATCTGAGATAAAAGGAAAGAAGCAGAAAAAAATGAGACTCTCTCTCTCTCTCTCTCTCTCTCTCTCTCTCTCTCTCTCTCTCTCTCTCTCTTTCGCTCCCTCTGAATATTTTATCGTTAACTTCATTCATTTATTTTTGAACTGTCTAACTTTGTAGAATATTTTTTTCTGTTCGTCTCACTCCTCTTCCTGTCCCTTGCTCTCGCTCTCTCTCTCTCTCTCTCTCTCTCTCTCTCTCTCTCTCTCTTTCTCTATCTCTCTATCTATCTCCCCTTCCCCCTTCTCTCTCTCTCTCTCTCTCTCTCTCTCTCTCTCTCTCTCTCTCTTTTTTCTCTCTCTCTCTCTCTTTCACTCTTTCTTGCCACATCTTAGAAGCTTTCTTTCCTCTCCCTCATATTCTTTTGCGACATAGAGAGACTATCCTTGGCTTACTTCTGCCGCCCTTCTTGTTCCTTAACACATTCTTCGAGAGAGAAAGTTTGAAAGTATGCAAAATAGAGTTTGCTACAGGTTATCAGTGAAATGAAATGATAATGACAGTTAGTAATGTTAAATGCTTGGTACTTTGTAGGAAGATTATGAGAGAAACCTCTCTCTCTCTCTCTCTCTCTCTCTCTCTCTCTCTCTCTCTCTCTCTCTCTCTCTCTCTCTCTCTCTCATGTATTCTTCCTTCTTACTTTTCTGTTACATAATTTGTTATGACATTTTTCCTTTTCCTTTATTTGGAAGAAAATCTTGAAATTATGTAAAATATGATAATTGCTAATTGTGTGTGTGTGTGTGTGCTAAAAATGACAATGATAATGATACAAACAATACTAACAATAACACAGATAACATTATAACATCAAATAATATTCTTCATCACTCTATATCTAAATGAATATGGCATTCAACTACAGACTTCTGAATAGGGACTCATTATTTCCACCGACCGGGTTATGGTGCATTACCAAACATTTATTCTTATGCCCTTATTCCTTTCTCTCTCTCTCTCTCTCTCTCTCTCTCTCTCTCTCTCTCTCTCTCTCTCTCTCTCTCTCTCTCTCTCTCTCTCTCTCTCTCTCTCTCTCTCTCTCTCTCTCTCTCTCTCTCTCTCTCTCTCTCTCTCTCTCTCTCTCTCTCTCTCTCTCTCTCTCTCTCTCTCTCTCTCTCTCTCTCTCTCTCTCTCTCTCTCTCTCTTTCTCTTCACTGTTTTTCCACTTTGCTGAAGAAAATATGATGTGTTGAGTCTTTCTCATATTCTATATATAAAAAAATTGCTTGAAAATGCTGGAATTATCGTCCGAGCTTTTAATCATTTTAAACAAGATCAACGTATCAATTATTTCAATAATGAGCTGGTGCACAACTTCGGTTTGATTAATCAACTTTTGTGTGTTTGTTTGTTTGTGTGTTTGTTTGGTTGTTCCTTTTTTGTTTGTTTGTTTTTTGTTTCATGTGTATTTCTTGTATCTAATTTGCTAGATAAAAGAAAAATCAATGTGTGCAAGTTATGTTTCCTAGACGGAGTATAAAAGATAGATAATTAAATGAATAATAACAAGCTTTTTCTGCTGCTGCATTTGTAAAATGTTTACATTTGTAAAATTTTAACGCTAATAATTGTGTTTGTGCATATGTATGTGTGTGTGTGTGTGTGTGTGTGTGTGTGTGTGTGCGTGTGTGTGTATGTGTGTGTGCGTGCGTGCGTGTGTGTGTGTGTGTGTGTGTGCGTGTGTGTGTGCGTGTGTGTGAGTGTGTATAAATAATAACCCCGTTTATAGTCAACTTCTCGACCCCTTAA
>BOPN01007960.1:20000-22500 GCA_017312705.2 Penaeus japonicus | reverse complement strand
ACGCCAGTGTCAGTGCCAAGGGTCAAAGATGACCAACTACCATTCAACATCTGGTCAGAGTAAAATCAATTCCTAGTTCGTGAGTACATTATACTATAGAATCACATATGTAAGGTCTTCAGTGTACATAAATCTAATCATGCAACCACACTGAGTATCAGTCAGGAAAATTATTCCTAATGGACGCCCAATCCCAAGCACACTGGGACGCTCATATGGAACAGGTGCCAACTAGTAAATTCCTCTCAGAAATGTTGCCAGATATACTGTATACATACCATTCCCTACTATATATATTTAAACAAATTATAATGCATGGGCACATTATAATTCACGTGCGTGTGTATGCACGGGTAGACACTGTTTTATATCAGTGCTATGTACATACATACGGGCGTAGACACCTGCTTGGAGTATGTGCATAATTGTATATTTGTATACGTCTATGCTGTGCATGCACGGGCACAATATATATATAGAAACGTACATAAGTGCGGGCATGGGAGCACGCATTAACATGCAAGCATGCATTTTTGTGAAGGCCCTACACATGTATATAAACACATGTCCATTCTTACAAGAGTAAACCGAAATGTAGTGAGATAGATCGGGGGATACAAAGTTCTCCTAATAATACACGAAACTAACTCAAACGTATTATTGGAGATTAAAAGTAGCCTCCTGACTAAAATTACTCCCACCACCATGCACAGTTAAGGCCGGTATGTGGGGGTTTCAGGCCAGTCAAGATTTCCCAGTCAAGGAAATGGCCCTCATTCCCCGGAAGCGACGGAGCCCCTGGTCACGGCGGTAATCAGGATAGTTCTGTAGCAGAGGTTGCTAAAAATATCCAGTTAGACCCAGGCCGCCTAAAGATGATGAATTTGTGCACATACAATGTAAGGACTCTGGGAACAGAATCTGATTTTTTTAACACTGCTTGAGGGACTTCCATTTATTAAATGGGATATTGTGGGACTTTCTGAAGTTAGATGACTAGGCGAAGAACAGAAATTACTAAATGATGGTTACTTACTATATTGGAGAGGTAACCCCCTGGATAGCAAACAAGAATTATGGATAGCAAACAAGAATTAGTTCACAAGTACCTCGAAAACAATATTAGGAAATTCTACAGTGTGAGCAAAAGAGTAGTTTCTGTAATACTGAAACTAAACAACAGATATAACCTAAAAGTTATCCAAGTATACACTCCTAACGGAGCTTCTATGAAGATGTGCAAGCAGCTATCGATAGAGCAAAAACCCATTTTACCGTGATAATGGGGGATTTTAATGCTATGATAGGAATAAGGGAAGATGGAGAAACCTCAGTTGGTAAACACGGAATAGGCACCAGAAATAAGACAGGGCAAAGGCTACTAGAATTCGCTGAAGCTCGATCCTTTACAATTAAGTATACACTCTTCAAAAAGAGATCCGGGAGGAAATGGACATGGAAATCACCATCTGACGTTAAAAACGAAAATGACTTCATAATCACCAATAGGCGCGACATTACACAAGATGTAACCGTTATCAATAAAGTAAATGTCAGTAGCGACCATAGACTGGTCAGAAGTAGAGTAAAATTACAGCTAAGAAGGGAACGAAATAAGCTCATACAGAAGCCTCTCGTTAATCTAACTAACATTGAGAATAGGACAATGGAATTCAGTATTAACATCCGAAACAAATACTCAGCTCTCAAATAAGATATTGACATAGACGAAATGAACGACCAATTCAGTGAGATATTAAAGGAAGCTGCACTTGAAACAGTGGGTAAAGACAGAAAAGATAAGTTCAGTAAGCTTTCGGTAGAGACAAAAAAAACAACTTATGAAACAGTGTAGGAACATGAAAATAACATCAATCAGAGACAAAATAGAATCAGCAAAGCTGACTAAGACGATAAACAAGAAGAAAGAGGATGTACGCAAATTTAACATACGAAAAATAAAAGAAGCTCTGCTTGCAAGAAGAAAGAGGATTTACGCAAATTTAACATACGAAAAATGAAGGAAGCTCTGCTTGCCGGCACCAGCCTTAAGGCAACAAAGAGGAGGCTCGGAATAGGGAAAACCAAATGTATGAAGTAAAGAAACCTAATGGAGAGGTGACATACAATAAAAATGAAATAATCAATTTAATAGAAGACTTCTATCGCGACATACCACTCAAACGATCAATCACGTACGGAGATTAACGTTCCAAACATAACAGTAGAGGAAGTAAATAGGGCACTAAAAGGCATGAAAAGGGGAAAAATACCAGGAGAAGACGGCATTGGCGTAGATCTTATTTAAGAAGCAGGAGAGACTGCGGCAGTAAAACTGGACAATCTTTTAACAGATCTCTAAGCGTCGGTAAAACTCCGAAATCCTGGGGAAAAAGCGCAATAATAATCATAATACACTAAAAAGAGTACACAAAAGACTTGAAGAATTATGGACCTATAAGCCTCCTTTCAGTAATCTATAAACTGTTCACAAAAATCA
>BOPN01007959.1:47500-50000 GCA_017312705.2 Penaeus japonicus | reverse complement strand
GTATTTCTCTATACACATATACAAAATATGTTCATACATGTATGCACTGTATATACATTTCAGTGTGTGTGAATAAAAAAGTATGCTATTATAAACTTATTATACATTTTTCATTGATTTTTTCCTTTAAGATTGCAATTAGTGATATTAGTTTTTATCTAATATTAGCATGGCTATTGCTGCAGTTTTTCTATATTTTTCGACAAAATTATGGGTTCCTTAAAAGTAATAAATACAAATATAAGAACGTTAGCAGACTTTATAACCTGACTTGCACTTTCCATGCACTTCAAGGTCTTAAGCAACATATATAAACCGATGCACACAGTCTCACTCACACACTCTCCTCTGTTGTGGCCACAGCAACGTTGCTTGATCCAAGATGAAGTACTTGGTGAGTACGGTAAGCATTTCTCGCCTTATATATATATATATAATTATATATATATATATGTGTGTGTGTGTGTGTGAAGATGTTGCTGATTGTGAAGATGTTTATTTATTCATCTATTTAATTATTTATTTATTTATATAGGGTTTTGCCGGCACGGTTAAGACACTGTTGTTTCATGAGAGTGAGTGGTTATTGGTGGTAGAATATAAAAGCATAGTTACACTATTGATAATTTATTGGTTTTAGATATATTATACGAACAAAGAATATATATATTACCAATGGCACTTTTATCTAGCTATCACTAGATATATTCACTTCACATCACAAATAAATTAAATCACAGATCCTCTGTCACTCACGAGACTTTTCAGTGTTCAATTTTCACTTCAAATTTCGATTCACAACCACAAAGATATTCCAGAGATTCGGAAATAACTGCATTCAGCTCCCTGGATCCGCCACAGTGATAAGCCGGTAGTGAATCAGCATACATTACACCCATAATCCTAAAATAAGAAAAATACCACAAACCTAATAATATAACATAACCAAAACATCGCCATTACCATATCTCATACCCTATATAGTAATTGCAGTCTATAGATTCAGCATAAAGGAGGAACATAACATACCTTAATGTTTTTATATTCAACAAAATAAATTGTCAGCAGCCGATGTGACATAGTGTGACCCACAACTCGGGACCGTCACACTCCTCAAACAATTTCTCGATGTGACATAGTGTGACCCACAACTCGGGACCGTCACACTCTTCAAACAATGTCTGCTTGCTCTGCTAGTTGGTGCCAAAAGGATCCTAACCCATGCATAAGCCTACTAGGTTACCTAGTCCAACGCAAACAGCAATGACGTCACCACCACAAACTACTCACTTGCACTGATTTACTTCTGAACCGCTCATTTGCACTGCCATGACAATTGCCGTTTGAGATGGCATGACAATATATATATATATATATATATATATATATATATATATATATATATATATATATATATATACGTTTATATGTACGTGCCTCATTTACTTTTACAGTGTTAACTGTCTTTTAGTAGTTTAATCTCTTGTATATTTATTTTGATAGTTTTAGACCGTTTTACCTTAAATTGTGTGTCTGAGATTATCTGCTTCTTGTTAACGTTTTTTTCCCTTCGTCTATTTGTTTACAATTAGCACTGATAATGTGGTTAGTATACTTTGAACCGTCAAATATTAAACTCTTTCACTTCATGTAGCTGCGCTAGTGTTACACACACAGAGACATAGGTACATATATGTGTGTGTCTGTATACACACACACATATATATATGATTATAAATAAGTCAACATATGTCTATATGTGTGTTTTTGCAAACATACATGTATAAATATAGATATATGTATATATATACATACATATATACATATATATATATATATACATATATATTTATATATTTCTCTTTATTGTCAAAGCTGAAATTCTTCCATTTCACAATCTTTTTACTTTTCTTTATCTCTCATTCTCACCCGCTGTGCATGAGACAGTGCTATCTCATGATACACCGCATATGTAATGTCATTTGCTTCATTCTCCAAAAAGTGTTCGACATATATCCCTCTCTCTATATACAAATTCGCACTCGGAGGAAGGGGTACCGATTATCTAATGTTTCCTTACCCTTTATTCGTGATCCGCTGACCCAATCATTATTCACAGTCGACATTATCCTGAAAGAAATTCACTGCCGACTTTGATCTTCATACCTATCCCGGTTTTTAAAGACTGGAATATAGAAACACAAGTTTCCTGATTTATGTGCGTGTGTTCGTCGAACTGTAAGTATATGTGTGAATCTTCTTTAACTTTCCTTCTCTTTCTCTTTTTTTATTCTTTATTATTATTATTTGTTTTAATCTACCCTCTTTCTCTCTCTCTTTCTTTCTCTATCTCTCTTTCTTTCTTTTTTTCTTTCTGTCACTCTCTCTTTCTTTCTCTCTCTTTCTCTATCTCTTTTCTTTCTCTCTCTCTTTTCTCTCTTTCTCTCTCCTTTCCACTCTCTCTCTCTCTTTCATCTTTCTATTTTTATTTCTATCTCTC
>BOPN01007959.1:37500-42500 GCA_017312705.2 Penaeus japonicus | reverse complement strand
GAGGTCTGCTCAACCCGAGGCGGAGGCTGAGGCTTCTCAGGGTTATCTCCCTACATACAGTGCCTACACTCCACTCCATTACGGCGGACACATCTACAAGAGGTCTGCTCAGCCTGAGGCAGAGCCATCTTACGTGCCCTCCCATACGTATTACACCCCTGCTACTCTTTATCGTTCCCACCATTATTGAGTTGGTAGAAAAGGAACCATTAAGCTTAATGGGACCCATAGTGTGTCTTCTTTGAATGCTCGAGGTCTAATAAATTTTACGGATTCGAAAACTGTCTATTCCCTCTCCTTCCTTGTATCATGATGCATTGTTCATGATGGAATAACGCTAACTAGTTCTATTGAAGGAAATAAGAAGTAAAAAAAATGACACTAATAATCAAAAGATAAGAACAAGTTTCACATATCCTCTAATTTAAAAATCTTTCGTATTATTTTCTATATTTTTTTTTCTTCTTATTTTTATTTTCTTTGCATGTAATTTTTCTTTTTCTTCCTCCTACATACTCCGTCACTATGCATGACAAAGTGCCGTGGCATAACACGTCCGGTTTTTAGTCATGCGTGTAATGTCACTGGCTTCATCAATTAAAAAGAGATCGAAATATGTCTCTATCGTTATATAAATCTTTATACACATAGATAATTCTTTTCATCAATGTATACATAGATATACATATATGTGAATGAATAAATACCTGTACATATGTACATATGCAAGTATATATATATATATATATATATATATATATATATATATATATATATATATATGCATATATATATCTGCCATATCTTGTGTTTGGCTTTCATATAATAAAAATGAAATTATCAAAGTAATAGAAGACTTCTATCGCAACCTATACCACTCAAACGACCAACCACATACGGAGACAAACACAACAATTGGAGATGTTCCAAACATCACGGTAGAGGAAGTAAATAGGGCACTAAAAAGCATGAAAAGAGGAAAAACACCAGGAGAAGACGGCATTAGTGTAGATTTTATTCAGGATGCATTAGAGACTGCGGCAGTAAAGCTGGCCAGTCTTTATAACAGATGTCTATTCGTCGGTAAAATTCCGAAGGCCTGGAAAAACGCAATAATAATTCTAATACACAAAAAGGGAGACACAAAAGACTTAAAGAATTACCGACCTATAAGCCTCCTTTCAGTAATCTATAAACTATTCACAAAAATCATCACAGCCCGTATCACCGATACATTAGATTCAAAACAACCCAGGGAACAGGCAGGGTTCCGCAGTGGATTCTCAACTACAGTCCATATCCACACACTAGCTCAAATAAGGGAGAAAACAAACGAATATAGGAAGCCCCTGTGTATGGCATTCGTAGATTATGAAAAGGCATTCGATTCGGTACAGATATCTGCAGTACTAAATGCAATTCGTAAACAAGGAGTAGAGGAAATGTGCTGCAGATTATTAAAGGATATATATAGAGATGGTACAGCGACCATCAAAATCCACGCAGAAACCAATAAAATACCAATAAAAAAGGGTGTTAGGCAGGGCGACACCATCTCACCGAAGCTGTTTACAGCCTGCTTGGAGGAAGTATTCAAGAAGTTAGATTGGAAAGAGAGAGGGATTAAAATAGGGAATGAACACTTAAGCAATCTAAGATTTGCAGATGACATTGTTCTTTTCGGCGAGTCAGCAGATGAACTACAACAATTAATAAGCGATTTAAATATGGAAAGTCTGAAGATTGGCCTTAAAATGAACATGAAAAAGACTAAAGTCATGTTCAACAGTCGAACCCCAGTTAAGCAAATACAAATACAGGGCGAGGTACTAGAAGCAGTGAACGAGTATGTATGCCTAGGACAACTCATTCAGTCGAATACATCCTGCGAAGCCGAGATAAAACGGCGAATCAGGCTAGGTTGGAGTGCCTTCGGTACACATAGTAATATATTACGAAGTCGTCTGCCACTATGTCTAAAGAGAAAGATTTTTGACCAATGTGTCCTCCCCGTCATGACATATGGATCAGAGACATGGACTACGACCAAGGCACTCGAGAGGAAATTAGTAAGCGCCCAAAGAGGAATGGAAAGGCTTATGCTAGGAGTTAGCTTAAGAGACAAGAAAAGGGCCACATGGATCAGGCAGCAAACAAAAGTAGAGGATATACTCAAGAGCATCAAGAAGAAAAGGTGGCAGTGGGCTTGACACATATATCGGAGACAGGACAACAGGTGGACAAAGAAAACAATAGAATGGGTAATACACGACACAAAGAGACCTAGGGCAAGACCAATTACTAGATGGCGGGATGAAATAGCAAAATTCGCAGGAGTAAACTGGAATCAGACGACACAAGACCGGAATAACTGGAAAAGATTGAGAGAGGCCTACGTCCTGCAGAGGATTGATACAGGCTGATGATGATGATATATATCTGTATATATATATATATGTATGTATATATATATATATATATATGTATATATATATATGATATATATGATGTATATAATATATATAAAGTGGTCAGAGAAGTATGATTACACTTAGAAAATCCATTGGTGAAAAGGCGTGACAAAATCCATTTTGTGTTGCCATCAGCTCACGCCTGAGAGTGACGTCTCGTATGCTCAGCAGGCTGATGCCAGAATCCCTGAGCTGTATGCCCACAACAGGAATCCTCGATTCTCTCTGAGCTGGGCATTACAGTGCAATTGCAACAGACTGTTCACTTATCCCCTTACTCTTAAGTAATGTTCGACAGTAAACTCAGGCATTTTTCATGCAAGCAACAGAGATTGATAGGTTGTTAAAATCTCGTTTCTCGTTTCTTATCACTTTGTCACCCCGAGGTCTCTTTTTCTCAGTGTTCAGTTGGCAGCCTTTCCGGCGGCAGTCAACTTTAGCTTATGTATATATGTATATATATATATATATATATATATATATATATATATATATATATATATATATATATATATATGCATTCATATGTTTATAATATGAATATATATGTATATACTTACATATACAGATGCATATATACATACATTTATATAATTCTTTCTAGCTATCCTTATGTATCACTGCATAAACACACACACACACACACACACACACACACATATATATATATATATATATATATATATATATATATATATATATATATATATATATATATATATATATATAATATATATATATATACACACATGTGCATTTATATCTATATATCTATACATATGGTTCTATACCAATATATTAGTATATATTCACATATTTACACACACACATAAACACACTCACACACTCACACACACACACATATATATATACATATATATATATATATATATATATATATATATATATATATATATATATATATATATGTGTGTGTGTGTGTGTGTGTGTCTGTGTGTGTGTGTTTGTATATACATATATATCTATAAATATGCATATATATGTTTATTAATTGTAAATATATACAGATATAAATGTGTATATATATGTTAATATATTTGTTTCTCTCATCTCTTTCTCTCTCTCTCTCTCTCTCTCTCTCTCTCTATATATATATATATATATATATATATATATATATATATATATATATATATATATATATATAAATATATATATATATAGATATATGTGTGTGTATGTATGTATTTATATATGTATGTATGTATACATGTGCTTCTATATGTATATATACATATGTATTTGCATATGTGTATGTATACATATATACACATGTATATATGTATATATGTCATATATATACATATGTTCATACATATCTGTATTTACATATATATGTGTATATATACATGCATACACACACACATATATATATATATATATATATATATATATATATATATATATATATATATATATATATATATATATATATATGTCTGTGTGTGTGTTCATATATATGTATATATATATATATATATATATATATATATATATATATATATATATATATATATATATATATATATGTGTGTGTGTGTGTTTATATATATGTATATATATATATATATATATATATATATATATATATATATATATATATATATATATATATATAAATGAATATATATATATATATGTGTGTGTGTGTGTGTGTGTGTGTGTGTGTATTACGAGATACTTGTGTATGTCTTTTTCTTCTTTTCACTACGATAGCAACAATTAGTATTCATCTAACATTAGCATTTTTGTTTAAAAGTGTGTGTATATATGTGTGTATATATATGTATGTATATATATATATGTATTTATATGTATGTATGTATGTATATAAGTATTTATATATAAATGTTTATTTCTCTATACACATATGCAAAATATGTTCATGCATGTATGCACTGTGCATACATTTATGTGTGTGAATAAAAAAAACTATGCTATTATAAACCTATTATACATTTTTCATTGATTTTTTCCTTTAAGATTGCATAGATATTAGTTTTTATCTAATATTAGCATGGCTATTGCTGCAGTTTTTCTATATTTTTCGACAAAATTATGGGTTCCTTAAAAGTAATAAATACAAATATAAGAACGTTAGCAGACTTTATAACCTGACTTGCACTTTCCATGCACTTCAAGGTCTTAAGCAACATATATAAACCGATGCACACAGTCTCACTCACACACTCTCCTCTGTTGTGGCCACAGCAACGTTGCTTAATCCAAGATGAAGTACTTGGTGAGTACGGTAAGCATTTCTCGCCTTATATTCGAATATATGCTTTAAGTGGGCCATAGACTTTGAAAGATAAGAAGAAAAAAATTACTTGACATTTATTTTCAGGCGATTGTGCTCCTTGCGGCTGCCGCTTGCGCTTCCCAAATCGAGAAGCGAGAGGCGGAGCCCAGCGTGGCTTACCATTCTGTCTACAGAACTCCTGCCTTTCCTCTGTCATCCTACGGACCATCCTTCCCTACTCACTACCATAAGAGATCAGCAGACGC
>BOPN01007959.1:22500-30000 GCA_017312705.2 Penaeus japonicus | reverse complement strand
CAGTGCCTACACTCCACAAACCTATTACGGCGGACACATCTACAAGAGGTCTGCTGAACCAGAAGCCGAAGCTTCTTACCTTTCTTATCCTTCTTATTTTCCCTACTCTCCTGTAACACCTCATTACAGGCACTCCCTCTACAAGAGGTCTGCTGAACCCGAGGCGGAGGCTGAGGCTTCTCAGGGTTATCTCCCTACATACAGTGCCTACACTCCACTCCATTACGGTGGACACATCTACAAGAGATCTGCTCAGCCTGAGGCATAGCCATCTTACGTGCCCTCCCATACGTATTACACCCCTGCTACTCTTTATCGTTCCCACCATTATTGAGTTGGTAGAAAGGGAATCAAATAGGAACCATAGTGTATACTATTTCAATGCACGAGGTCCAATAAATCCTACGAATTCGTAAACCGTCCATTCCTTTTCCTTCCTTATATCAGTATTATCACCAGATTACAGTGCATAGCTCCCTCTAGTATATCTTCACTTGTGTTATGAAAAAAATAAAGAAAAAAAGCAAAACAAAATAGAAAGATATAGAAAAAAAAAATTGTCACTTATCCTAAGAAAAAAAAAAAAATGTTTATAAGATACCTGCGTAGGTTTAAATGAAATCCACAAGGTTATGCCATGCTTATGCAACTTTATTTCAATCTCTTTTTCTGCTTTGTCTTCTATTACATCTAATTTCTTCCATTTCACAATCTTTTTACTTTTCTTTATCTCTCATTCTCTCCCGCTGCGCATGAGACAGTGCTATCGTATGATACCTCACATATGTAATGTCATTTGCTTCATTTTCAAAAAGGTTTCGACATATATCCCTCTCTCTATATACAAATTCGCACTCGGAGGAAGGGGTAACGATTATCAAATGTTTCCTTACCTTTTATTCGTGATCCGCTGACCCAATCATTATTCACAGTCGACATTATCCAGAAAGAAATTCACTGTCGACTTTGATCTTCATACCTATCCCGTTTTTTTAAAGACTTAAATATAGAAACACAAGTTTCCTGATTTATGTGCGTGTGTGTCCAACTGTTAGTATATGTGTGAATCTTCTATAGCCTTTCTTCTCCTATTCCTTTTTTTTTTTTTTTTCTTCTTCTTCTTTTTTCCTATCCTCTTTCTCAATCTCTCTTTCTCTCTGTCTCTCTCTCTTTCTTTCTCTCTCTTTCTCTATCTCTCTTTTCTTTCTCTTTTTTTTCTCTCTTTTCTTCTTTCTCTCCCTCTCTCTTTTTCGTCTTTCTCTTTCTATTTCTGTCTCACTCTCTCTGGATATACAAAAAATAAAGACATATATCTATCTATCTTCCTATATCTATATAAATATATATAAAGATATATATATATATCGTTTTGTGTATCTGTGTGTGTGTGTGTGTTTGTGTGTGTATGTGTGCGCGCTCATTTGTACATAATGTATTTAGGTATATATACTTGTATCTAACTATCTATCTATCTACTTATGTATATGTATGTATACATACATATACATATATATACATATACATATATATACTTATATATTTATACACACACACATATATATATATATGTATGTATATATATATATTATATATATGTGTGTGTGTGTGTGTGTGTATCTCATTTACAATAATTCATATATATGTATGTATATATATATATGTATATATATATATATATATATATATATATATGTATATATATATATGTATATATCTATATATATATATATATATATATATATATATATATATATATATATATATATATATATAGTATATATGTACGTGCCTCATTTACTTCTACGGTGTTAACTGCCCTTTAGTAGTTTAATCTGTTGTTTATTCATTTTGATAGTTTTGGACCGATTTACCTTAAATTGTGTGTCTGAGCTTATCTACTTCCTGTTCATGTATTTTTTTCCTTCTTCGTGTTTTTGTTTACAATTAGCACTGATGATGTGGTTAGTACACTTTGAATCGTCACATAATTAACCCATTCACAAGACTTAGCTGCGCTGGTGTTACACACACAGAGACATAGGTATACATATATGTGTGTGTGTATGTCTGTATATATATATGTATATACAGGTATATAAACATATATATACATATATATATATATATATATATATATATATGATAATATGTAAATAAAAATACGTGTGTCAGTGTGTGTATGTTTTTGCATACATACATGTATATTTATATATATATATATATATATATATATATATATATATATATATATATATATATATATATATGTATGTATGTATATATATATATATATACATATATACATACATATATGCATTATATATATATAGATATATATGTACAGTACATATATACATATGTATATATATATATATATGTATATAAATGTATATATATAGATATATGTATGTATATATATATATACATATATACATACATACATAAGCATACGCACACGATATTGATGAATAATATTGATCCATAATATATCTTGATATATGGAATTCAATGCGCCCGGCTAATATGCCAACTATATGTTTATATCTATCCATTGATTGGTTAATCATAAGTGTGTGGGTGATTATATATACGCAATATATCTATACACCCCACCTCCCGCACTTCACACACAAAACTCTTGTTTTAATTAATGCAGTTAAGTACCTGATCTAATCTAACCTGATTGTCTTTCGTAATTCTCTTTCCTCTTCTCTTTTAAAGTAAGACTTTTTTTTATCGTCAAAACTGAAAATGGAGACGGATTTTTTTTCTTTCTTTCTTTCTTTTAACTGTTTTCAGTAAATCTATATTATGTTTTTCGATAAACTAAAAGTTTTCTTAAAAATAATATAAGATTTATATATATACACAAATGGTTGCTGGATAACCTGGCTTCCACTTTCCATGCAATTCAAGGTCATAAGCAACATATATAAACCGATGCACACAATCTTACTCACACACACTCCTCTGTTGTGGCCACAGCAACGTTGCTTAATCCAAGATGAAGTACTTGGTGAGTACGATGGAAAATGTTCACTTTATATTGGAACATTTTGCTTTAATAGATAAGCACTTACTTGAGTTTCATTTTCAGGCGATTGTGCTCCTTGCGGCTGCCGCTTGCGCTTCCCAAATCGAGAAGCGAGAGGCGGAGCCCAGCGTGGCTTACCATTCTGTCTACAGAACTCCTGCCTATCCTCTGTCATCCTACGGACCATCCTTCCCTACTCACTACCATAAGAGATCAGCAGACCCAGAACCTTCCACCGGTTATGGCTACAGGACCTTCGTCCACACTCCTCCTGTGTATGGCGGATATGGACACAGCGTTCACACACACCACAAAAGGTCTGCTGACGCTGAGCCTTCTCGAGTTTACTCCCACGGAACCTATTTCCCCGTTACCTACGGAGGATATTATGGTCAGCGGCTTTACAAGAGGTCTGCTGAACCAGAAGCCGAAGCTTCTTACCTTTCTTATCCTACTTACTCTCCCTACTCTCCTGTAACACCTCATTACAGGCACACTCTCTACAAGAGGTCTGCTGAACCCGAGGCGGAGGCTGAGGCTTCTCAGAGTTATCTCCCTACTTACAGTGCCTACACTCCATTCCATTACGGCGGACACATCTACAAGAGGTCTGCTCAGCCTGAGGCAGAGCCATCTTACGTGCCCTCTAATGCGTATTACACCCCTGCTACTCTTTATCGTTCTCACTATTATTGAGTCGCTAGAAAATGAACCATTAAGCTTAATGGGAGCCATAGTGTGTCTTCTTTGAATGCTCGAGGTCTAATAAATTTTACGGATTCGAAAACTATCCTTTCCATCTCCTTCCTTGTATCATGATGCATTGTTCTTGATGGAATAACGTTAACTAGTGCTATTGAAGAAAATAAGAAGTAAAAAAAAGTGAGATTAATAATCAAAATATAAGAACAAGTTTCACATATCCTCTAACTTAAAAATCTTTTGTATTATTTTCTATATTTCTTTTCTTTATATTTCTTTTCTTTGCATGTAATTTTCTTGTTCTTCCTCTCACATACTCCGTCACTATCCATGACAAAGTGCCATGTCATAACGCGTCCGGATTTTAGTCGTGCGTGTATAGTCACCGGCTTCATCAATTAAACAGAGTTCGAAATATGGCTCTATTGTTATATACACCTTTATGTACATAGAAAATTGTCTCCGGCAATGTATATATAAATATATATATGTGAATGAATAAATACCTATAGTTACATATGTACAAGCTTATATCTATATAATATACAATATATATATATATATATATATATATATATATATATATATATATATATATATATAGTGACCAGAGAAATATGATTACATTTAGAAACTCCATAGATGAAAAGGCGTGACAAAATCCATTTTGTGTTGCCATCAGCTCGCGCCTGAGAGTGACGTCTCGCATGCTCAGCAGGCTGATGCCAGAATCCCTGAGCTGTATGCCCACAACAGGAATCCTCGATTCTCTCTGAGCTGGGCATTGCAGTGCAATTGCAACAGACTGTTCACTTATCCCCTTACTCTTAAGTAATGTTCGACAATAAAATCAGGCCTTTTTCATGTGAGCAACAGAGACCGATAGGTTGTTAAAATCTCGTTTCACGTTTCTTAGCACTTTGTCACCCCGATGTCTCTTTTTCTCAGTGTTCAGTTGGCAGCCTTTCCGGCGGCAGTCAACTTTAGCTTATTTATATGTATATATATATATATATATATATATATATATATATATATATATATGCATTCATATGTTTATAATATGAATATATATGTATATACTTACATATACAGATGCATATATACATACATTTATATAATTCTTTCTAGCTATCCTTATGTATCACTGCATAAACACACACACACACACACACACACACACACACATATATATATATATATATATATATATATATATATATATATATTTATATATATATATAATATATATATATACACACATGTGCATTTATATCTATATATCTATACATATGTTTCTATACCAATATATTAGTATATATTCACATATTTACACACACACATAAACACACTCACACACTCACACACACACACATATATATATATATATATATATATATATATATATATATATATATATATATATATATATATATATATATGTGTGTGTGTGTGTGTGTGTGTGTCTGTGTGTGTGTGTTTGTATATACATATATATCTATAAATATGCATATATATGTTTACACTGTAAATATATACAGATATAAATGTGTATATATATGTTAATATATTTGTTTCTCTCTATCTCTCTTTCTCTCTCTCTCTCTCTCTCTCTCTCTCTCTCTCTATATATATATATATATATATATATATATATATATATATATATATATATATATATATATATATATATATATATATATAGATATATGTGTGTGTATGTATGTATTTATATATGTATGTATGTATACATGTGCTTCTATATGTATATATACATATGTATTTGCATATGTGTATGTATACATATATACACATGTATATATGTATATATATCATATATATACATATGTTCATACATATCTGTATTTACATATATATGTGTATATATACATGCATACACACACACATATATATATATGTATATATATATATATATATATATATATATATATATATATATATATATATATATATATATATGTGTGTGTGTGTGTGTATCTATATATATGTATATATATATATATATATATATATATATATATATATATATATATATATATATATATATATGTGTGTGTGTGTGTGTGTTCATATATATGTATATATATATATATATATATATATATATATATATATATATATATATATATATATATATATATATATATATAAATGAATATATATATATATATATATGTGTGTGTGTGTGTGTGTGTGTGTGTATTACGAGATACTTGTGTATGTCTTTTTCTTCTTTTCACTACGATAGCAACAATTAGTATTCATCTAACATTAGCATTTTTGTTTAAAAGTGTGTGTATATATGTGTGTATATATATGTATGTATATATATATATGTATTTATATGTATGTATGTATGTATATAAGTATTTATATATAAATGTTTATTTCTCTATACACATATGCAAAATATGTTCATGCATGTATGCACTGTATATACATTTCAGTGTGTGTGAATAAAAAAAACTATGCTATTATAAACCTATTATACATTTTTCATTGATTTTTTCCTTTAAGATTGCAATTAGTGATATTAGTTTTTATCTAATATTAGCATGGCTATTGCTGCAGTTTTTCTATATTTTTCGACAAAATTATGGGTTCCTTAAAAGTAATAAATACAAATATAAGAACGTTAGCAGACTTTATAACCTGACTTGCACTTTCCATGCACTTCAAGGTCTTAAGCAACATATATAAACCGATGCACACAGTCTCACTCACACACTCTCCTCTGTTGTGGCCACAGCAACGTTGCTTGATCCAAGATGAAGTACTTGGTGAGTACGGTAAGCATTTCTCGCCTTATATTCGAATATATGCTTTAAGTGGGCCATAGACTTTGAAAGATAAGAAGAAAAAAATTACTTGACATTTATTTTCAGGCGATTGTGCTCCTTGCGGCTGCCGCTTGCGCTTCCCAAATCGAGAAGCGAGAGGCGGAGCCCAGCGTGGCTTACCATTCTGTCTACAGAACTCCTGCCTTTCCTCTGTCATCCTACGGACCATCCTTCCCTACTCACTACCATAAGAGATCAGCAGACGCCGAACCTTCCACCGGTTATGGCTACAGGACCTTCGTCCACACTCCTCCTGTGTATGGCGGATATGGACACAGCGTTCACACACTCCACAAAAGGTCTGCTGACGCGGAGCCTTCTCGAGTTTACTCCCACGGAACCCATTTCCCCGTTACCTACGGAGGATATTATGGTCAGCGGCTTTACAAGAGGTCTGCTGAACCAGAAGCCGAAGCTTCTTACCTTTCTTATCCTTCTTATTTTCCCTACTCTCCTGTAACACCTTATTACAGGCACAATACCCCTACAAGAGGTCTGCTCAACCCGAGGCGGAGGCTGAGCCTTCTCAGGGTTATCTCCCTACATACAGTGCCTACACTCCACAAACCTATTACGGCGGACACATCTACAAGAGGTTCGCTGAACCAGAAGCCGAAGCTTTACCTTTCTTTATCCTTCTTATTTTCCCTACTCTCCTGTAACACCTCATTACAGGCACTCCCTCTACAAGAGGTCTGCTCAACCCGAGGCGGAGGCTGAGGCTTCTCAGGGTTATCTCCCTACATACAGTGCCTACGCTCCACTCCATTACGGTGGACACATCTACAAGAGATCTGCTCAGCCTGAGGCATAGCCATCTTACGTGCCCTCCCATACGTATTACACCCCTGCTACTCTTTATCGTTCCCACCATTATTGAGTTGGTAGAAAAGGAATCAAATA
>BOPN01007959.1:0-7500 GCA_017312705.2 Penaeus japonicus | reverse complement strand
ATGAATAAATACCTATATGTACATATGCAAGTATATATATATATAAATATATGTATATATATATATATATATATATATATATATGCATATATATATCTGCCATATCTTGTGTTTGGCTTTCATATAATAAAAATGAAATTATCAAAGTAATAGAAGACTTCTATCGCAACCTATACCACTCAAACGACCAACCACATACGGAGACAAACACAACAATTGGAGATGTTCCAAACATCACGGTAGAGGAAGTAAATAGGGCACTAAAAGCATGAAAAGAGGAAAAACACTTCACTGTTACTATAAGAGGCAAAGAGGTAAATTCAGAACTTTTTATAGAATCCGATGTGTTCCCTGATAACGTAAAGGTTTTCTTAAACAGAAACAAGTACAAAACCGAGCAGAATGTTTGACCGCGCAAAACCGTCAGCGCGGCCAGTGATTAGGCCACAGAACATCTTAAAAATAGAACATATCAATGCACAATCTCTCCTCGGTCACCTTGAAGAAATTGTATTGTTAGTAAAGGAAAGAAATGTAGACATACTCTGTGTTAGTGAAACATGGCTCCACCAGGAAATGATAAGTAACTTTATCAACATTCCAAATTATCAAGTTTATCGATGTGATGCAGGGCGAGGAGGTGGAGTATGCATATTTGTAAGGGATACCCTTAAGTCAAATAGGATATCAACTACAACAGTTAATAATACTGCCGTAGAAGATATCTGTGAGTTTACCGTACAAAGCAACTTATAGCACAACTTCTTCATTATTGGCGCCGTCTATAGGCATCCCCATGCAAAATCTGAATCTTTTGAATATCTTGAAAAGGTTTTTAGAGAAATGTCCTTAAAAGAGAAATCACTTTTTATCTTAGGTGACTTAAATGATGATTTAAGTAAACCAAATGCCAAGTTAGCAAAGTTAATCAAGAAAAATAAACTAGAACAATTAATCAATAAACCTACAAGGATCACAGAAAACAACTCGTCTTTATTAGATGTAATAATAACGAATAGATTAGATACCATACTCCATACAGACGTCATTCCATGTCATGTTGCTGATCATGAACTTATTACGATGACGTTGAATATAAAGAAACCAAAGCGACCTCCGGTTACAAAAACTTTTCGTGACTTCAATCACTATGACCCTCAGTCATTATGCGAGCTAATCGTATCTAATGAACCAACTCTATAGATAATTTTATCATGAATAATATATGATACCCAGAATGCTTCATCCTTACGGAAGTGATAAAAAGCAGCATAGATGCCTCTGCTCCCTATGTGACAAGAATCGTCAGACGTCCCCCTGCTCCATGGATAAATGACATCAAGAGAGCTATTGCCGAAAGAAATAATTCCCAACAAGCGCTCAAAAGAAACAAATTTGAGCCCGCCCTTCAGGCAATTTATAAAGCAAAAAAGAAAAATATTAAGTCATTAATTCAATTGGCAAAGACTAATTATTTCAGAAATAAATTCGCAGAACATAAAAACAACTCTAATAAAACTTGGAAAATTATTAAAACATTAGTGCCTAACAAACAATACACAGATAATTACACAAATTCTACACATAACACCGACCATTTCAATAACTTCTTTGCACAAATTGGAAAACTTACTTATGAACAAACAATTGGCACCACATTACATCAAAACACAGATCAGGCAAGGCTCATAACTGATGATTTCAGACCGCAACCAGAAACTATTATCCTAATAATAAAACTATTATCCTAATAATAAAACAACTTCGCGAAATAAATGCGGTGGGAGCAGACGGTATTGCTTTGCGCTTTATTAAGGATAGTCTACCGGTAATCGCATTTTATATAACGATCATCATTAACACCTCACTGGTAACTGGTGTTTTCCCGTCGCTTTGGAAACATGGAATTGTAACACCAATTTTCAAGTCTGGGGATATAGACGACATGAATAATTACCGCCCTATCACAATACTTCCAGTATTATCTAAGGTTCTTGAAAAAGCAGTAGCAATTCAATTGATGAATTTCCTGGAGACCAATAACTTATTATCTAAAACTAAACATGGCTTTAGAAATAGGTTATCCACTGAAACAGCGTTGCTACAGATTACTGACCAAATTTATAATAACATGGACAACAATAAGGTAAATTTACTCACTTTGTGCGATCTTTCTAAAGCTTTTGACAGCGTCCATCACAAGTTATTGTAACAAATTAAGAAACCATAGAATTGATACCCATTGGTTTGATAGCTATTTAAATACAAGAACCCAATCGGTAAAAATTAATGAAAATATATCATCAGCACAACCGGTTTATTACGGTGTTCCACAAGGATCTATATTAGGCCCGATCCTATTCACAATTTTCATTAATGATTTATCAACCATAGTCCATAACTGCCATCTAATACAGTACGCTGATGATTCTCAAATTCTCCACAGTGACTCAGTGAACAACTTAGAGGCATTGATAAGAAACACTCAAGACACTCTTGTTAAAGCAAAACGATATTTTGATAACAATGGTCTTAAAATAAATCCACAAAAAACGCAATGTATCTTCATAGGTAGTCGGCAAAATTTAGCTAAAATTCCCATAGACACAACTATAGATTTCGAAGGCTACCAAATTAAAAAATCTAGGAGTACATTTCGACAGATATATGGCGTTTGAATCCCATGTTGATAATATACATAGAAAGGTAATGGGAACATTAATATATCTTAATCATATAAAAAATCAAATCCCTACAGAAACAAGAATCATGGTTGTTCAAACTCTAGCACTAAGCATCATTAATTATTGTTTAAATATTTGGGGCTCTACTAACAAAACCCTAATGCAGAAAGCACAAAGACTACAAAACTTTGCTGCAAGAGTTGCACTAGGTAATGTTAGAAAGTTCGATCACATCACCCCACACATTATTCAACTTAAATGGTTAAAAATTCAAGCCAAATGCAGTTATGATACATGTGTTTTTATTCATAAAATCATCCATGGGAATTATCCACAATGGATCCTGCCTTTACAAACTGTGGGGAACACATCAGGTGTTCGAACTCGACAAGTAAATTCTCTATATGTCAAGAGATCACACACAGAAATAGGGACACATCAAATGCTAATACGTGGACCCATGGCCTGGAACCTACTACCTCATAATGTTAAAGACATCACTAATCTAAATAAATTCAAAACAAAATTAAAAGAACATTTCCTAAATTGTCAGTTGTGACATAATATTAAACAGATGTATTGTATATATGTATTAAGAATAACCATTGTAATTTATGGAATAAAGTTTTTGAATTTGAATTTCAGTTTGAATTTGGAATCCTCGATTCTCTCTGAGCTGGGCATTACAGTGCAATTGCAATAGACTGTTCTCTTACCCCTTACTCTTAAGGAATGTTCGACAGTAAACTCGGGTATTTTTCATGCAAGCAGCAGAGATCGATAGGTTGTTAAAATCTCGTTTCTCATTTCTTAGCACTTTGTCACCCCGATGTGTCTTTTTCTCAATGTTCAGTTGGCAGCCTTTCCGGCGGCAGTCAACCTTAGCTTATGTATATATATATATATATATATATATATATATATATATATATATATATATATATATATATATATATATATATATATACATATATATATACATATATATATATATATATATATATATATATATATATATATATATATATATATATATGCATTCATATGTTTATAATATGAATATATATGTATATACTTACATATACATATGCATATATACATACATTTATATAATTCTTTCTAGCTATCATTATGTATCACTGCATAAACACACACACACACACACACACACACACACACACACACACACACACACACATATATATATATATATATATATATATATATATATATATATATATATATATATACATGTGCATTTATATCTATATATCTATACATATGTTTCTATACAAATATATTTGTATATATTCACATATGTACACACCCATAAACACACACTCACACACTCACACACTCACATATATATATACATATATATATATATATATATATATATATATATATATATATATATATATATATATATATATATGTGTGTGTGTGTGTGTGTGTGTGTGTGTGTGTGTGTGTGTGTGTGTGTCTGTGTGTGTGTGTGTGTGTTTGTATATACATATATATCTATAAATATGCATATATATGTTTACACTGTAAATATATACAGATATAAATGTGTATATATATGTTAATATATTTGTATCTCTCTCTCTCTCTCTCTCTCTCTCTCTATATATATATATATATATATATATATATATATATATATATATATATATGTATATAATTGTGTGTGTGTATGTATGTATGTATGTATGTATATATGTATGTATGTATACATGTGTTTTTATATGTATATATACATATGTATTTGCATAAGTGTATGTATACATATATACACATGTATATATGTATATATATCATATATATACATATGTTCATACATATCTGTATTTACATATATATGTATATATATACATGCATACATATATATATATGTATATATATATGTATATATATATGTGTGTGTGTATAGATATGTGTGTGTGTATGTATATGTGCTCATATATATATATATATATATATATATATATATATATATATATGTATATGTATATATATATACATTTATCTATATATACATATATGTTAAGACAGAGACTTGTGCATATGTCTTTTTCTTCTTTTCACTACGATAGCAACTATTAGTATTCATCTAACATTAGAATTTTTGTTGATGAGTGTGTATGTATATGTATATATGTATTCGTATGTATGTATGTATATATGTGCATATAGATAGATATGTATTTATCTATACACATATACAAATATGTTCATACATGTACATACTGTATATACGTTTCAATGTGTGTGAATGTATATATGTATAAAAAACTGTGCTACAATAAACGTATTATACATTTTTCATTGATATCTCATTAAGATTGCAATTATTGACATTAGCTTTTAGCTAATATTAG
Organism: Penaeus japonicus; assembly: GCA_017312705.2. NCBI lineage: Eukaryota > Metazoa > Arthropoda > Malacostraca > Decapoda > Penaeidae > Penaeus > Penaeus japonicus. Next base: position 2,435 of record BOPN01007959.1, on the reverse strand, counting down.
CATCGCTATTGCTGCAGTTTTTTTTTTCTTTCTTTCTTTCTTTCTTTCTTTCTTTCGACAAAATTATGGGTTCCTGTAAAATTATGAAAACAAATATAAGAACGTTGGCAGACTTTATAACCTGACTTGCACTTTCCATGCACTTCAAGGTCGTAAGCAACATATATAAACCGATGCACACAATCTTACTCACACACTCTCCTCTGTTGTGGCCACAGCAACGTTGCTTAATCCAAGATGAAGTACTTGGTGAGTACGGTAAGCATTTCTCGCCTTATATTCGAATATATGCTTTAAGTGGGCCATAGACTTTGAAAGATAAGAAGAAAAAAAGTACTTGACATTCATTTTCAGGCGATTGTGCTCCTTGCGGCTGCCGCTTGCGCTTCCCAAATCGAGAAGCGAGAGGCGGAGCCCAGCGTGGCTTACCATTCTGTCTACAGAACTCCTGCCTATCCTCTGTCATCCTACGGACCATCCTTCCCTACTCACTACCATAAGAGATCAGCAGACGCCGAACCTTCCACCCATTATGGCTACAGGACCTTCGTCCACACTCCTCCTGTGTATGGCGGATATGGACACAGCGTTCACACACTCCACAAAAGGTCTGCTGACGCTGAGCCTTCTCGAGTTTACTCCCACGGAACCCATTTCCCCGTTACCTACGGAGGATATTATGGTCAGCGGCTTTACAAGAGGTCTGCTGAACCAGAAGCCGAAGCTTCTTACCTTTCTTATCCTTCTTATTCTCCCTACTCTCCTGTAACACCTTATTACAGGCACACTCTCTACAAGAGGTCTGCTCAACCCGAGGCGGAGGCTGAGCCTTCTCAGGGTTATCTCCCTACATACAGTGCCTACACTCCACAAACCTATTACGGCGGACACATCTACAAGAGGTCTGCTGAACCAGAAGCCGAAGCTTCTTACCTTTCTTATCCTACTTACTCTCCCTACTCTCCTGTAACACCTTATTACAGGCACACCCTCTACAAGAGGTCTGCTCAACCCGAGGCGGAGGCTGAGGCTTCTCAGGGTTATCTCCCTACATACAGTGCCTACACTCCACTCCATTACGGAGGACACATCTACAAGAGGTCTGCTCAGCCTGAGGCAGAGCCATCTTACGTGCCCTCGAATGCGCATTACACCCCTGCTACTCTTTATCGTTCCCACCATTATTGAGTTGGTAGAAAAGGAATCATTAAGCCAAATAGGAACCATAGTGTATACTATTTCAATGCATGAGGTCCAATAAATCTTACGAATTCGTAAACCGTCCATTGCCTTTCCTTCCTTATATCAGTATTATCACCAGATCACAGTGCATAGCTCGCTGTAACATATCTTCACTTGTGTTATGAAAAAAATAAAGAAAAAAAGCAAAACAAAATAGAAAGATATAGAAAAACTTGTTACTCATCCTAAGAAAAAAAAGTTTATGATACCTGCGTAGCTTTCAATGAAATCCACAAGGTTATGCGATGCTTATGCAACTTTATTTCAATCTCTTTTTCTGCTTTGTCTTCTATTACATCTAATTTCTTCCATTTCACAATTTTTTTACTTTTCTTTATCTCTCTTCTCTCCCGCTGCGCATGAGACAGTGCTATCTCATGATACACCGCATATGTAATGTCATTTGCTTCATTTTCCAAAAAGTGGTCGACAAATATCCCTCTCTCTATATACAAATTCGCACTCGGAGGAAGGGGTAACGATTATCTAATGTTTCCTAACCTTTTAGATAGATATATGCACACATGTAAACATATATACTTAAATATATATACACAAATCGGAACAAGGTAGAGCAGACAAATTCTTCGGTCTCCAGGCGGGCTAACAACATTCCACGACACGTTGCCGAGCTGCAGGTCGCCCTCTCCCCCTTGGCCTGCACAATGCACATGTGTCACTTCCCCATCAAACTCGCGCTCGCTGGAACGGGTAACGATTAATGTTTTCTTACTTTTTTCGTGACCTGCTAATCCAATCAACTTCTCAGTCGACATTGTCCTGAAAGAAACTTACTGACTCTGATCTTCATATACCTCCTGGATTTTTAGATATTAAAATACAAAAACACACGATTTACTGATTTATGTGCATGTGTGTCTGTGTTTAAAACTCCGTTAGTATATGCGTGAATCTCCTGCAAGCTTCATTCTCTTTCTATCTATGTTTTTCTTCTACCCTCTCACTCTCCTTCTCTCTTTATCTTTCAGTCACAATTTCTCATTGTTTGTAGACTGCATCTACTTGTCTCTGTATGCAGCTTTGTGTCCATCTGTCGATATGTCTGTCACACACACACACACAAACATAGAAACACACACGCACACACACACACACACACATACACACACACACACACACACACACACACACACACACACACACACACACACACACACACACACACACACACA
>BOPN01007958.1:32500-35000 GCA_017312705.2 Penaeus japonicus | reverse complement strand
TAAAGGAGCCTGTTTAACTATATAATAAACGTTTTCTGTCATACGGTATATGTAAAGGACTGGTTGTTCCTCATATCAAAGTTTATATTTCTTAATAACTGGACAACCGAATAAAGGATTATGATTATATAAGTTTATCTCGGGTAGTGATAGGTGGTCTAGATCCTGCTGGGAAGAAAAGCCCTGACTGATAAACCTTTATATAATTTTTTTTTCTTGTTTGCTCAACAATCGTGAAATCAAATATTCTAAGCTATGGATATGTTTTTTTTATTTTTATTTTTTACAATGTTTAATTATTTGGTATTTTCAAAATTTAATTCAGTACTATGATTCATTAAGGAAATTGCTGGAATAATTATCATATAATTTGTTTAAATATATTCATTGACTGAGTAAATAACAGTTTCATATAATGCAGTTTATCAGAATTATACACAACAGTCGCTGAATTTCTCTCTCTCTCTCTCTCTGTACACACACACACACACACACACTACACACACACATACACACACTCGAAGGAAATTATTAGGCTTATTTTATCTCCTCTATTTCCTCCTCTTATCCGATAAAACTGGGTGGTATTATTGATATGATTAGCCAAGCCATCAGCACTCATGGCACATGATACAAACAAACACAATCTATAACCACAGGCCGTAACTCTTACCCCCCGCTCCCTAACTGATAATTATCAATTCTCCTTTCTTTTTATCTCCCTGTTTCCGACCGTTTATTGACCTATACACCACTATCGGGTTGTCTCCTGCGACGATCCACGACCAGAGTCACCTTCACCTAACGCCAAAATGACACGGTTGGAGGCTGGGCTTTGGCAAATGACCTCATTAGTGGTGATGGGTCTCTGGCTAATTACTCTGTGTGCAGAGAGGTTGTCTTGATGACGTCACTGAATGCTTCACTGATCAATATGCCTTTCCCCTAGCGCGCCTTTTTAGAATATATCTAATTACTCTAGTTATTTAAAATATTCTTAAGATTGAGACAAGAGTGGCTCTCCAGTAAAGACCCACCTATATGTAGAAAGACAGAACTAAAGAGCAAAGCCAGGGAGGCACAAGAGGGCTTTTGTTTTCCTTTCTTTGTTCATTTAATCCGCACAGTTAAATACTTGGAAGCTAATTCAGTTTGATATTCTGATTCACAAGAGGAGTTATTTGCACTAAATTTTGGTATCTTCAAATCAAACTTAGTACTAAAAATGTCCATATACGCACATGAAAAAGATATATGTACATAAACATATTACGCAAAAACACACATGTACACATACAGACACACACACAGACAGATATCTATTTAAACGTACTAATGCTTTCATATTCTTACATACAGACAAACACATACTTAGCACGAGCACGATCATACACACCAACACACATATATATACATATATATGTATACACACCCACACACACACACATATATATATGTGTGTATATATATATATATATATATATATATATATATATATATATATATATATATATATATATATTACTATGTATGTTTGAGTTTGTTTATGTATGTATGCATACAATCACATATATAAAAGTACTGACATTTATGACAATAACTTACCCAATAGAGTGCTGTTTGTTAAGATCTGGATGATTTTTCCAGGATCGATTTTCATTTCACTTTTAATAAAACGAACGATGTTAACGAGAATTAACTTTCTGGAAAAGTCCCCATTCGATAATTATTAATTCAAACCGATCAGATGATACTTCACAATAAAAAAAAGAAAAAAAAATCTTGTCTGTAAGTTCATTATACTTAACGTTCTTATATCCCAACCTTTTTTTTAATTAGTCAGGAATATTTTTTCGTAACCACAAACGAATCGAGGAAATAGCGAGCACGTGTGGAGCTCCGAGCAGACTGGCAGTACGATGCAAACTGAACAAGAAGGACGCGGTGCATGCTATCTCGGGACTTGATTTTTCTAAAACCTCCTGTATTGATGTAACATATATATTTTTTTTCTTAAGGATAGCATGACTCATCTTCAAGCGTTCTGTGTCAGTCTTGTATTTGTATTTGCTGTGATATCATGGTTACATTTGAGGAACGTGCTTTGTTTGTGATTTAAGTTTTCTGGATTCTGAGACTTGTTTTTTTCATGTTGTATATGTGTGTGAGTGTGTGTGTTTGTGTAAAGGTATGTGTGTGTGTGCGCGCGTGTGTATATATATAAAGATAGATAGATAGATAGAAAGATAAATAGATAGATAGGTAGATAGAATGATAGATAGATATATAAATAGATGGATAAGTAGACAACTAGATAGACAGATCGGTAGATATATTCTGGATCATAGATAGAGATGAGTGTAGTTGTGAATTGGCTATGCATGTGTGTACACATATGCTATATGATGTGCGAATATGAAGGTAGTGTAGGTAGTATGAACACACACACTGACAGTTCTTTAAACGTTTTCGAAATAATTCATGACATTTGCAAGTACAA
>BOPN01007957.1:49686-51817 GCA_017312705.2 Penaeus japonicus | reverse complement strand
ATAAATTTATGTATATATATATATATATATATATATATATATATATATATATACATACTTATACACACATCCTATTAACATATTTGAAAATTAAGTCAGAAAAGAGAATAAGCACCACCCGACGGAAAAGTTCACCGTACAAAAACTAATCCAAGGTCACCGTACCTGCACGAGGTCAGGCTCCCAGCCCCAGTCACTGTTGCTGACGTAGGCTTTGACCTCCACCCAGCCGTCCTCCGCGTGGGCGCAGTCCATCTCCGTGTCAACCATCCAGTAGTGGTCGCCAAATCTGGTGGGCGAAAGATGGTGGAATTATATTTTCCCCTGTCTCTATCTTTGTCTTTCTCACTTTTTCTTCTAAGCTTTCTCATATTCCTCCTCTCCCCTTCCCCGTCTCTCTCTTTCTCCCTTTCTCCCTCACCCAGACCCTCCCCATTCCCTTTTCCTCCTCTCCTTTCCCCTTCCCTTTTTCATGTCCATCGTGCCTAAGAAGATAAAACAATATTTACGTATTGAGTTCTTGATAGGCGGGGCTGAGCGGGTTGTTGGTGGTCCATGCCAGGGGCGTCCCCAGTGCCTCCTGGCCGTAGTAGGTGGCCTGGCCTTCCTCGGCGCCGTGCCAGTCCAGGTGGCGGTCACCAACTCGCCACGAGTTGTATTTGTCGTAAGTGTCAATGGTACCGAGCATGTGCGTCACGATGGCCACTGCGCATGCGTCGGTCTGCGCATCGTCTGTGCAACCTGCGTTTAATTAAGAATGCGTTTTAATCGGAGAAACGGGATGTGATTTTTTTTTTTTTTTTTTTTTTTTTTTCTAGCCGTATTCTAGGACGTTTTCTGCGTGTCGTGGCCATGTCATGTTCATGTTGTGTCCATGTCGTGTTCATGTCATGAGGGCGGTATTCTAGGACGCAAAAGCGTGGCACGTCTGTTTCAGCTGCTTCAGGTTTACCAACTGTTCTTAAGTGGCACTGTCTAAACGACAAATTCATAAGAGAAACTACAATCATAGGTAACACTAACAAAAGATAGTTCAATTTTGGTATGAATCAGTCGTTGTACTTGTTCCTATTTAAAGAATTGACAACCATTTCACGAACGCGCCGTTGGTAATTCACTCTACGCTCCATCAAAACAAACGGGATGAGAGGGATCGTGTGTTTATGTATATATCTTCCTTATATTATGTGTGTTTATACTGTACGTATCTTTAATATACCATACATATAGATTTAATGTATACATATTGCATATAATCATATACTTGAACTTTACATTCCTGACTATATTTACCATTCATTTAACTTCACTCTCCTTCGAAAAGTCCGCCAAAAGATAAACAAACTCAAAATCAGCACAGAACCCATGTTTTCCTAAAAGAGATTGCATTCCAAGTCTAGGACAATGATGCCTAATACATCCAATATAGATATTACTTTCCAAACGTAGTATGCTCGTATATGCCCACCCCCATGTCACAGAGTGTCCACGATTGTTCCAATTATTTCCTCGACTTTGCCACGCTTTTGACACAAACACGCGCTTCTAGCATACCAAACGCGGCTTCTTCATGTCATGTACTCTGTGCACTAGAGACCTAGAATACGGATGTTTGTATTATCTTGCGTATTTCCCTGTTTCTTAGAGTATCTATCGTTTTATCTGTTGGTTTAATTACCTATTTTATTTTTGTCTGTGTCTACTATCTGCCTGTCTATGATTTTGTCTATTTATCTTAGCACTGTACAACAACTCAACAGAAAAAAAAAAAAAAAAAACATATATGGAAACCTGTTCACAAGCCGCATCTTCAACTCATGACTCTCTACACTCCACCCTTCACACTCCACACTTTACCTTCCACGATCCACACTTCACTCTTCACACTTCATCCTCCATGGTGCACATCCCTCCCCCTCCACCCTTCACCCTTCACCTGGCCTGTGTTCCGCATCGATCCCTCCGCGAATGAACACATCCTGTTCTGGCGTTGTCTCGTAGTGCATGAAGATCACTGTCCGGTTGGAGGAAGAAGCCTGGCTTGGAACTGGCTTGCCCTCCGCTGCATGGCGAGAAGATTTTACTTTTATTTATTTACTTATTTCTTAACATTATAACATTATTCTTGAGG
>BOPN01007957.1:27186-34686 GCA_017312705.2 Penaeus japonicus | reverse complement strand
TCCCTCTCACTTTCCATCTCGTCATCACTTTATCTCGTCATCTCTTCCTCTGTCCCTCTGTCCCTCTACCTTCTGTCCCTCTGTCCCTCTGTCCCTCTGTCCTCCTGTTCCTCTGTCCCTCTATCCCTCTGTCCCTCTGTCCCTCTGTCCTCCTGTTCCTCTGTCCCTCTGTCCCTCTGTCCCTCTGTCCCTCTGTCCCTCTGTCCCTCTGTCCCTCTGTCCTCCTGTTCCTCTGTCCCTCTGTCCCTCTGTCCCTCTGTCCCTCTGTCCTCCTGTTCCTCTGTCCCTCTGTCCCTCTGTCCCTCTGTCCCTCTGTTCCTCTGTCCCTCTGTCCCTCTGTCCCTCTGTCCCTCTGTCCCTCTGTCCCTCTGTCCCTCTGTCCCTCTGTCCCTCTGTCCCTCTGTCCCTCTGTCCCTCTGTCCCTCTGTCCTCCTGTTCCTCTGTCCCTCTGTCCCTCTGTCCCTCTGTCCTCCTGTTCCTCTGTCCCTCTGTCCCTCTGTTCCTCTGTCCCTCTGTCCCTCTGTCCCTCTGTTCCTCTGTCCTTCTGTTCCTCTGTCCCTTTGTCCCTCTGTCCCTCTGTCCCTCTTACCCTCTGTCCCTCTGTCCCTTTGTCCCTTTGTCCCCCTGTCCCTCTGTTCCTCTGTTCCTCTGTTCCTCTGTCCCTCTGTCCTTCTGTTCCTCTGTCCCTTTGTCCCTCTTACCCTCTGTCCCTCTGTCCCTCTGTCCTTCTGTTCCTCTGTCCCTTTGTCCCTCTGTCCCTCTGTCCCTCTGTCCCTCTGTCCTTCTGTTCCTCTGTCCCTTTGTCCCTCTTACCCTCTGTCCCTCTGTCCCTCTGTCCCCCTGTCCCTCTGTTCCTCTGTCCCTTTGTCCCTCTGTCCCTCTGTCCCCCTGTCCCTCTGTTCCTCTGTTCCTCTGTCCCTTTGTCCCTCTGTCCCTCTGTCCCTCTGTCCCTCTGTCCCTCTGTCCCTCTGTTCCTCTGTCCCTCTGTCCCTCTGTCCCTCTGTCCCCCTGTCCCTCTGTTCCTCTGTTCCTCTGTCCCTCTGTCCCTCTGTCCCTCTGTCCTTCTGTTCCTCTGTCCCTTTGTCCCTCTGTCCCTCTTACCCTCTGTCCCTCTGTCCCTCTGTCCCTCTGTCCCCCTGTCCCTCTGTTCCTCTGTTCCTCTGTCCCTTTGTCCCTCTGTCCCTCTGTCCCTCTGTCCCCCTGTCCCTCTGTTCCTCTGTTCCTCTGTCCCTTTGTCCCTTTGTCCCTCTGTTCCTCTGTTCCTCTGTCCCTTTGTCCCTCTGTCCCTCTGTCCCTCTGTCCCCCTGTCCCTCTGTTCCTCTGTTCCTCTGTCCCTTTGTCCCTCTGTCCCTCTGTCCCCCTGTCCCTCTGTTCCTCTGTTCCTCTGTCCCTTTGTCCCTTTGTCCCTCTGTTCCTCTGTCCCTTTGTCCCTCTGTTCCTCTGTTCCTCTGTCCCTCTGTCCCTCTGTCCCCCTGTCCCTCTGTTCCTCTGTTCCTCTGTCCCTTTGTCCCTTTGTCCCTCTGTTCCTCTGTTCCTCTGTCCCTTTGTCCCTCTGTTCCTCTGTTCCTCTGTCCCTCTGTCCCTCTGTCCCCCTGTCCCTCTGTTCCTCTGTTCCTCTGTCCCTTTGTCCCTTTGTCCCTCTGTTCCTCTGTTCCTCTGTTCCTCTGTCCCTCTGTCCCCCTGTCCCTCTGTTCCTCTGTTCCTCTGTTCCTCTGTCCCTTTGTCCCTTTGTCCCTCTGTTCCTCTGTTCCTCTGTCCCTTTGTCCCTCTGTTCCTCTGTTCCTCTGTCCCTCTGTCCCTCTGTCCCCCTGTCCCTCTGTTCCTCTGTTCCTCTGTCCCTTTGTCCCTTTGTCCCTCTGTTCCTCTGTTCCTCTGTCCCCCTGTCCCTCTGTTCCTCTGTTCCTCTGTTCCTCTGTCCCTCTGTTCCTCTGTTCCTCTGTTCCTCTGTCCCCCTGTCCCTCTGTTCCTCTGTTCCTCTGTTCCTCTGTCCCTCTGTTCCTCTGTTCCTCTGTCCCCCTGTCCCTCTGTTCCTCTGTTCCTCTGTTCCTCTGTCCCTCTGTTCCTCTGTTCCTCTGTCCCCCTGTCCCTCTGTTCCTCTGTTCCTCTGTTCCTCTGTCCCTCTGTTCCTCTGTTCCTCTGTCCCTTTGTCCCTCTGTCCCTCTGTTCCTCTGTTCCTCTGTCCCTCTGTTCCTCTGTTCCTCTGTCCCCCTGTCCCTCTGTTCCTCTGTTCCTCTGTTCCTCTGTCCCTCTGTTCCTCTGTCCCTCTGTCCCTCTGTCCCCCTGTCCCTCTGTTCCTCTGTTCCTCTGTCCCTTTGTCCCTTTGTCCCTCTGTTCCTCTGTTCCTCTGTCCCCCTGTCCCTCTGTTCCTCTGTTCCTCTGTTCCTCTGTCCCTCTGTTCCTCTGTTCCTCTGTCCCTCTGTCCCTCTGTCCCTCTGTCCCTCTGTCCCTCTGTCCCTCTGTTCCTCTGTCCCTCTGTCCCTCTGTCCCTCTGTTCCTCTGTCCCTCTGTTCCTCTGTCCCTCTGTTCCTCTTACCCTCTGTCCCTCTGTCCCTCTGTTCCTCTGTCCCTCTGTTCCTCTTACCCTCTGTCCCTCTGTCCTTCTGTTCCTCTGTCCCTCTGTCCCCCTGTCCCTTTGTCCCTCTGTCCCTCTGTTCCTCTGTCCCTCTGTTCCTCTTACCCTCTGTCCCTCTGTCCCTCTGTTCCTCTGTCCCTCTGTCCCTCTGTCCCTCTGTCCCTCTGTCCCTCTGTCCCTCTGTCCCTCTGTCCCTCTGTTCCTCTGTTCCTCTGTCCCTCTGTTCCTCTGTCCCTTTGTCCCTCTGTCCCTCTGTCCCTCTGTCCTTCTGTTCCTCTGTCCCTCTTACCCTCTGTCCCTCTTACCCTCTGTCCCTCTGTCCCTCTGTCCCTCTGTCCCCCTGTCCCTCTGTCCCTTTGTCCCTCTGTCCCTCTGTCCCTCTGTCCTTCTGTTCCTCTGTCCCTTTGTCCCTCTGTCCCTCTTACCCTCTGTCCCTCTGTCCCTCTGTTCCTCTGTCCCTTTGTCCCTCTGTCCCTCTGTTCCTCTGTCCCTCTGTTCCTCTGTTCCTCTGTCCCTCTGTCCCTCTGTCCCTCTGTTCCTCTGTTCCTCTGTCCCTCTGTCCCTCTGTCCCCCTGTCCCTCTGTTCCTCTGTTCCTCTGTCCCTTTGTCCCTCTGTCCCTCTGTCCCTCTGTCCTTCTGTTCCTCTGTCCCTTTGTCCCTCTGTCCCTCTTACCCTCTGTCCCTCTGTCCCTCTGTCCCCCTGTCCCTCTGTTCCTCTGTTCCTCTGTCCCTTTGTCCCTCTGTCCCTCTGTCCCTCTGTCCCTCTGTCCCCCTGTCCCTCTGTTCCTCTGTCCCTCTGTTCCTCTGTCCCTTTGTCCCTCTGTTCCTCTGTCCCTTTGTCCCTCTGTCCCTCTTACCCTCTGTCCCTCTGTTCCTCTGTTCCTCTGTCCCTTTGTCCCTCTGTTCCTCTGTCCCCCTGTTCCTCTGTTCCTCTGTCCCTCTGTTCCTCTGTCCCTCTGTCCCTCTGTCCCCCTGTCCCTCTGTTCCTCTGTCCCTCTGTTCCTCTGTCCCTCTGTCCCTCTGTCCCCCTGTCCCTCTGTCCCTCTGTCCCTCTGTCCTTCTGTTCCTCTGTCCCTCTGTCCCTCTTACCCTCTGTCCCTCTGTCCTTCTGTTCCTCTGTCCCTTTGTCCCTCTGTCCCTCTGTCCCTCTGTCCCTCTGTCCTTCTGTTCCTCTGTCCCTTTGTCCCTCTTACCCTCTGTCCCTCTGTCCCTCTGTCCCCCTGTCCCTCTGTTCCTCTGTCCCTTTGTCCCTCTGTCCCTCTGTCCCCCTGTCCCTCTGTTCCTCTGTTCCTCTGTCCCTTTGTCCCTTTGTCCCTCTGTTCCTCTGTCCCTTTGTCCCTCTGTTCCTCTGTTCCTCTGTCCCTCTGTCCCTCTGTCCCCCTGTCCCTCTGTTCCTCTGTTCCTCTGTCCCTTTGTCCCTTTGTCCCTCTGTTCCTCTGTTCCTCTGTCCCTTTGTCCCTCTGTTCCTCTGTTCCTCTGTCCCTCTGTCCCTCTCCCCCTGTCCCTCTGTTCCTCTGTTCCTCTGTCCCTTTGTCCCTTTGTCCCTCTGTTCCTCTGTTCCTCTGTTCCTCTGTCCCTCTGTCCCTCTGTCCCCCTGTCCCTCTGTTCCTCTGTTCCTCTGTTCCTCTGTCCCTTTGTCCCTTTGTCCCTCTGTTCCTCTGTTCCTCTGTCCCTTTGTCCCTCTGTTCCTCTGTTCCTCTGTCCCTCTGTCCCTCTGTCCCCCTGTCCCTCTGTTCCTCTGTTCCTCTGTCCCTTTGTCCCTTTGTCCCTCTGTTCCTCTGTTCCTCTGTCCCCCTGTCCCTCTGTTCCTCTGTTCCTCTGTTCCTCTGTCCCTCTGTTCCTCTGTTCCTCTGTTCCTCTGTCCCTCTGTCCCTCTGTTCCTCTGTTCCTCTGTTCCTCTGTCCCTCTGTTCCTCTGTTCCTCTGTCCCCCTGTCCCTCTGTTCCTCTGTTCCTCTGTTCCTCTGTCCCTCTGTTCCTCTGTTCCTCTGTCCCCCTGTCCCTCTGTTCCTCTGTTCCTCTGTTCCTCTGTCCCTCTGTTCCTCTGTTCCTCTGTCCCTTTGTCCCTCTGTCCCTCTGTTCCTCTGTTCCTCTGTCCCTCTGTTCCTCTGTTCCTCTGTCCCCCTGTCCCTCTGTTCCTCTGTTCCTCTGTTCCTCTGTCCCTCTGTTCCTCTGTCCCTCTGTCCCTCTGTCCCCCTGTCCCTCTGTTCCTCTGTTCCTCTGTCCCTTTGTCCCTTTGTCCCTCTGTTCCTCTGTTCCTCTGTCCCCCTGTCCCTCTGTTCCTCTGTTCCTCTGTTCCTCTGTCCCTCTGTTCCTCTGTTCCTCTGTCCCTTTGTCCCTCTGTCCCTCTGTTCCTCTGTTCCTCTGTCCCTCTGTTCCTCTGTCCCTCTGTCCCTCTGTCCCTCTGTTCCTCTGTCCCTCTGTTCCTCTGTCCCTCTGTTCCTCTTACCCTCTGTCCCTCTGTCCCTCTGTTCCTCTGTCCCTCTGTTCCTCTGTCCCTCTGTCCCTCTGTCCTTCTGTTCCTCTGTCCCTCTGTCCCCCTGTCCCTTTGTCCCTCTGTCCCTCTGTTCCTCTGTCCCTCTGTTCCTCTTACCCTCTGTCCCTCTGTCCCTCTGTTCCTCTGTCCCTCTGTTCCTCTTACCCTCTTTTCCTCTGTCCCTCTGTCCCTCTGTTCCTCTGTCCCTCTGTTCCTCTGTTCCTCTGTCCCTCTGTTCCTCTGTCCCTTTGTCCCTCTGTCCCTCTGTCCCTCTGTCCTTCTGTTCCTCTGTCCCTCTTACCCTCTGTCCCTCTTACCCTCTGTCCCTCTGTCCCTCTGTCCCCCTGTCCCTCTGTCCCTTTGTCCCTCTGTCCCTCTGTCCCTCTGTCCTTCTGTTCCTCTGTCCCTTTGTCCCTCTGTCCCTCTTACCCTCTGTCCCTCTGTCCCTCTGTTCCTCTGTCCCTTTGTCCCTCTGTCCCTCTGTCCCTCTGTCCCTCTGTCCCTCTGTCCCTCTGTCCCTCTGTCCCTCTGTCCCTCTGTTCCTCTGTTCCTCTGTCCCTCTGTCCCTCTGTCCCCCTGTCCCTCTGTTCCTCTGTTCCTCTGTCCCTTTGTCCCTCTGTCCCTCTGTCCCTCTGTCCTTCTGTTCCTCTGTCCCTTTGTCCCTCTGTCCCTCTTACCCTCTGTCCCTCTGTCCCTCTGTCCCCCTGTCCCTCTGTTCCTCTGTTCCTCTGTCCCTTTGTCCCTCTGTCCCTCTGTCCCTCTGTCCCCCTGTCCCTCTGTTCCTCTGTCCCTCTGTTCCTCTGTCCCTTTGTCCCTCTGTTCCTCTGTCCCTCTGTCCCTCTGTCCCTCTTTCCCTCTGTCCCTCTGTTCCTCTGTTCCTCTGTCCCTCTGTCCCTCTGTTCCTCTGTCCCCCTGTTCCTCTGTTCCTCTGTCCCTCTGTTCCTCTGTCCCTCTGTCCCTCTGTCCCCCTGTCCCTCTGTTCCTCTGTCCCTCTGTTCCTCTGTCCCTCTGTCCCTCTGTCCCCCTGTCCCTCTGTCCCTCTGTCCCTCTGTCCTTCTGTTCCTCTGTCCCTCTGTCCCTCTTACCCTCTGTCCCTCTGTCCTTCTGTTCCTCTGTCCCTTTGTCCCTCTGTCCCTCTGTCCCTCTGTCCCTCTGTCCTTCTGTTCCTCTGTCCCTTTGTCCCTCTTACCCTCTGTCCCTCTGTCCCTCTGTCCCCCTGTCCCTCTGTTCCTCTGTCCCTTTGTCCCTCTGTCCCTCTGTCCCCCTGTCCCTCTGTTCCTCTGTTCCTCTGTCCCTTTGTCCCTTTGTCCCTCTGTCCCTCTGTCCCTCTGTCCCTCTGTCCCTCTGTCCCTCTGTCCCTCTGTCCCTCTGTCCCTCTGTTCCTCTGTCCCTCTGTCCCTCTGTCCCTCTGTCCCTCTGTCCCCCTGTCCCTCTGTCCCTTTGTCCCTCTGTCCCTCTGTCCCTCTGTCCTTCTGTTCCTCTGTCCCTTTGTCCCTCTTACCCTCTGTCCCTCTGTCCCTCTGTCCCTCTGTCCCTCTGTCCCTCTGTCCCTCTGTCCCTCTGTCCCTCTGTCCCTCTGTCCCTCTGTCCCTCTGTCCCTCTGTCCCTCTGTCCTTCTGTTCCTCTGTCCCTCTGTCCCTCTTACCCTCTGTCCCTCTGTCCCCCTGTCCCTCTGTTCCTCTGTCCCTTTGTCCCTCTGTTCCTCTGTTCCTCTGTTCCTCTGTCCCTCTGTCCCTCTGTTCCTCTGTCCCTCTGTCCCTCTGTTCCTCTGTCCCTCTGTTCCTCTGTCCCTCTGTCCCTCTGTCCCTCTGTCCCTCTGTTCCTCTGTCCCTCTGTCCCTCTGTTCCTCTGTCCCTCTGTCCCTCTGTCCCTCTGTTCCTCTGTCCTTCTGTTCCTCTGTCCCTTTGTCCCTCTGTCCCTCTGTTCCTCTGTCCCTCTTACCCTCTGTCCCTCTGTCCCTTTGTCCCTCTGTTCCTCTGTCCCTCTGTCCCTCTGTCCCTCTGTTCCTCTGTCCCTCTGTCCCTCTGTCCCTCTGTCCCTCTGTCCCTCTGTCCCTCTGTCCCTCTGTCCCTCTGTTCCTCTGTTCCTCTGTCCCTCTGTTCCTCTGTTCCTCTGTCCCTCTGTCCCTCTGTTCCTCTGTCCCTCTGTCCCTCTGTTCCTCATTCCCTCTGTTCCTCTTACCCTCTGTCCCTCTGTCCCTCTGTCCCTCTGTTCCTCTGTCCCTCTGTTCCTCTGTTCCTCTGTCCCTCTGTTCCTCTGTCCCTCTGTCCCTCTGTCCCTCTGTTCCTCTGTCCCTCTGTCCCTCTGTCCCTCTGTTCCTCTGTCCCTCTGTTCCTCTGTCCCTCTGTTCCTCTGTTCCTCTGTCCCTCTGTTCCTCTGTCCCTCTGTCCCTCTGTCCCTCTGTCCCTCTGTCCCTCTGTTCCTCTGTCCCTCTGTTCCTCTTACCCTCTGTCC
>BOPN01007957.1:22186-24686 GCA_017312705.2 Penaeus japonicus | reverse complement strand
CCTCGGTGATGCTGGGCTCCGTTGGCCCTTGGGTCGTGGTGGTCGTGGTGGTCGTTTGGTCTGTTGGAAGCGAACAAATGAAGTTTCGGAAGTTGGCGTTATCTATTTCAGTTTCGATTTATTTATTTTTTTCTCATTCTTTTTGCTTCTTTCGCGTACAATCACGTCCATTTCTCTCATTATTTCTCTTTCTCTTACGGTTTTTTCTTGTCTTTGTGCGAATCTTACCAATGATAATTACTGAATACAATATTCCACCAGTTACAGAAGTCTGTAAAAGTAGCATCAAACTCACCAGGGCCGGGTGTGGCAGTGACGACAGGCGGCTCGGAGCAATCGCATCCGACACAGATGGCGAAGACTGGCTCCTCTTCGTTAGTGATGGAGATGTGTGCTGACCCGTCGCCGTTCACCGTCACTTCTTGACATGACACGACGTCTTGGTACGTTCCTGCCGGCATTCCTGTCTGGAAGCTCTAGTGAAGAAAAGAAAGGCCATTGATAAATAGATATGTGATTAAGATAATTTTGTATTTGTTCGAACTTTTAAATATCCGGCAAAAAATGATTTTGATTTTTTTTTTTTTTACTTTTTCATAAATTTTGATAGCTACGCGTGGTTAGATTTCCAAAATCCAGTGAAAACCAAAGACTTCTGTGAACTATTCGTCAAGAAATAACAAAAGGAATTATAACACTAGCAACCAAATCATGGAAAATAAGTAAAAACAGAAGATACCAATAGCCATAACTTACCTGCGACACTATACCGTACTTGACCATGGCGAAGAAGCCTTTGTCGCCGCGAGAAAAAGCCACCACGTTTCCGTCGCAGTAATAATTCTCCCACCACGCCGTGTCCTTCACGGCGTTGCTGAACCTAACCTGAGTTCCGTGCAATAAGTTTTTAGAAATCTGGATAAGAATTTGACGTATATTTCCTTGCTTTTCGACCCTCCGTCATTTGTGGAAAGTGCGATTTGGGGGAATCAGGTAACTCACAAAACAAACTTTTTCTCCGATTGCTTACAGAGCGAATACTAAAATCATATATCGAACATTTATCTGGAAATAATCTTCAGAGCAAATAAATGTAAGATTTGATCCTCAACATTCGCCGAGTAACAAGATGAGTAACGGGAATAAAACAGAAGTAAATGACTTGCCATCTTATAGATAGAAGGCCAGCGATGCTCACAAATCCAGCCTCCGTCGCACTGGTTGTCGCTGTTTATAACCACATTGGCGGTGCTGGACGAAACATGGTATTATTCGGGATGTAGAAATGTTATCATTCACAAGATTTTATCAATTATCCATCGATCATAGTTATCTGTACTGAAATTGTGGTGAAATATTATTATAATGGGAAAATGAGAGAAAATGATAAAATAGTTTTGATCCGGAAACAGATGCACGCATGCACAAACACACGCATACCTACGACCTATGTCCCTCTGATATCTTTTAGTAGAAATATGGGTCAGCATCACACAAAAAAATAATTCTAAATATATAGAAAAAAATAAAATAACACTGCAATTCCACTATTTCTCACCAGCAATCATGCCATCTTAATAAATAAAAAAGTAAATAAACAAGCTTATTCTAAACACATAAAACAATGCAATTATGACCTTATTTCAACCGTGTTCATCCCTTTTAGCCAAGCTCTCACATTCCAAGAAAACATTCTAAACAGCAAAGGCACATAGGCCTACATCCTTGCCCCTGCGTCGCCTCCTCCTCACCTGTAGTCGCTTCGGTGCGGAGGGCCAGCGTCGCTGTCGTCGCCGAACTCGTAGGAGGACATGACTCTGGCGAACCCGTAGGGCTGCGCGAGGGTGAAGGCCACGCCCAGCCGGTAGTCCTTCGGGAACTTGTGCGTGAGGGTGTCGCCTGCGACGGAAGGGCGAAGGCATGGCGGTTGCTTAGCGTTAAGGAGGGTTGGAGTGCATGTGCCCACGAGGGCCATTTGCTTGGACTGGCCAAATTGTGTAGGTGGTTAGAAGTAACATTTCATTAAAGTTTTATGTTTTTTCTGTCGTTTCATTATTATATATCAATGCATACTTATTTTTCTAGATCTACTGCATATGTATACATGTACACGCACACATACGATCATATACACAGGCACAGGCACACACATGCACACAGATGTGCATCCTCCCCCCACCCCACCCCCCCAGCCCCATGCTCACCGGCGCCCCCGTGCCCTCGCTGGTTGTCATGGTTGTCGACGAAGACGAAGGCCTTGTCGGGGTCAGCCATGCCCCAGCCCGGGTCGTAGACGCCCTGCAGCTGACCTGGGTTCTGCACGCCCCAAGCGATCTTCTGGCTGTAGCGGAACTCCGTCACGCGACCTGGGGGGGGGAGGGGGAGGGGGAGGGATGAGAGCTGGGCTGGGAGTTTCCGGTCCTTCTCATTACCTTGTTCTTGTGTTTGGTCGGTGTTACTAATGCTGTTGATTTTGTCATGATTATTGCTCTGACTGCTG
>BOPN01007956.1:50000-51861 GCA_017312705.2 Penaeus japonicus | reverse complement strand
ATATATATATATATATATATATATATATATATATATATATATATATATATATATATATATATATATATATATATATATATATCGTATCGTTCTATAGATTGTTCCATTTTAAATGATTTTTTCTGTAGCTTGAGAGGACAAAGGAAAGGATGACTGACTGTCGCGTTTTGACTGTCAATGCTGGTATGTGGGGAAGGAGACATGAATTCGGACGGAAAGCCAAATATAACAACTATTAGCCAGCAAAGTTACGCTGAGAAGTTACCGGGGGGGGGGGGGGATTCGAAGAAAAGTAGGATAAGAGTGCCGTAAGGGATGGAAGTCAAACGTAACAAATAAGGAGAGTTTGTAGTGCCTATTTGACATATCACCTGCTGACTGGAGGGAAAAGGTGAAAGTTTTAAGAAACAGAGATGCAGCAAGATCTATAAAGAGGGAAAGAGAACTAATGGAATGGGTAGTCCGCCAAAAAAGGGTCCTTTCCAAAGCAGAGATTGGAAAAGGAACAGTTACGAGTGAAAAGGGAACAAAAGAGAAATGTATTTGCTATAAAGAAAGTGTCAGTTTACTCGTTCTTCTTCTGTTCGGATCGTAGTTTAGAAATTGTACTTAGTGTCGTTTGGATGACTGAGTGACGTGATGAATTTAAGTTCCAGAATTTCGTGAGGCTCACTTCATATGTGTACATCAAGTTTTGGATACAAACTAGCAATAGGAGAGATACTCCTTATCTAAATTTTATCCTGAATAAAGACCTTTTGGAACAAAGATGGAACCTGCAGTGCTGAAAACAAAAAAAATCCAGAATCACTCCTAGTTTCCAGAAATTGCAGCGTTTGTATTTTTTTTCAAGATGATGAGTGACCAGGAAAAAAAACTGTATTTGCTTACAAGTTACTTGAAAACGGGCAAAAAAGTATCCCACCGGCCAAACCAGACCTGGCATTACTCACTCTAAAGCTATAGTCATTGAAATGATAATTCCCTAATTGCTAAGGACTAAGTGATAGATTCGTTAAATTGCCGTTGGCTGAAAGAGCTTCAAATGGAGATTACTGCGGGCAATGTAGTGAATGGAGCAGCTGAATGAGGGATCAAGCTCAGACCTAAGCCGCCTTTTTGTCTTGAAATTGATCATTCCGCGCTTGAGACGGTTAAACCATGACTGTGACGTCATATGTAAATAAAAGTACTTGGTACGCATAATGACTATCAAGCACGCATGTGACGTCATCAGGATTTGACGCTTCAAAAACGGGAGGGTCAAGCCAGACTCAAGGCTGGCTTAGGATTTGGCGTGGCAAAAATGTGGCTATGATATATCAAGCAGGAATGAAAATGCGAGGGATGATATGACGTACGTTATAGTAAATCATTGAGAAGCGGTAAGAAGCTAAGGACATGGGAGAAGGGCTGGTCTTGCTGGTGTCAAGCGGCGACAATTATCGTGTCTTTGTATTTGCAATTTAGTTGATGAACCAATTCATTGCCTACATTTTGTTATAGGTTTTATTATATTAAGTTATGTTAACAGATTAGTCCGTGTTCCTACATTCTTTTAAGATGTTTTTCACTCGTGCTTGTACGTTATAAATCTAAATAGCACATTTTCTACATTAATGATTCATGTTTGCAGTATAATGAACTTCAAGGTTCGATACATATCTGCTTCTTTTTCTCTGTCGGTATGTGTATCTGTCTGTTCTGTCACCTGGTCTATTTTTTTTCTCCCTCGTATACCTCTACATCTATCTATCTATTCTCTCCTCCCTTGTATTACTTCCATTTACCTGATCTTCTCCATAACGAATAATGTGCCATTAGTAGTCGGAATGAAATGAGCTCCATCGTATCGAATAAG
>BOPN01007956.1:22500-27500 GCA_017312705.2 Penaeus japonicus | reverse complement strand
TAATAATAATGATAATAATGATAATAATAATAATAATAATAATAATAATAATAATAAAGATAATAATAGTAATAATAATGATAATAATAATAATAATAATAATAATGATAATAATAATAATAATAAGCCCCTCGTTGATTCGATGAATGACATTATTGATCAACCAGAATCTATTCCTGACTGGCTTACTGAGGGAGTAACGTATCTTCTGCCTAAAACCCAAGAAACGGAAAACCCAAAGAATTATAGACCAATAACCTGTCTTAACACTATTTACAAAACCTTGACATCAATAATTACTGATAGAATGTACAATTTCCTCGAAGAAAATCAAATGTTACCAAATGAACAGAAAGGCTATAAACTTAATTCTTATGGTTGTAAAGACCAACTTCTGATTAATTGCATGATTTTAGAAAACTGTAAAACTCACCACAAAAATCTTAGTACAGCATGGATCGCTTACCGGAAGGCTTTTGATAGTGTCCCACACGACTGGATTCTGCGCAGTTTGGAGCTTTACAAAATCTCCCCTGTTATTTCAAACTTTCTCCAAAACAGTATGTCAAAGTGGCACACCAAATTGTTTCTGTCCCATAATGAAGGGGTAGGTGAATCTAACGCTATTAAGATCAAGCGTGGAATTTTCCAAGGAGACTCACTTTCTCCTCTCCTTTTCTGCATTTCTTTGATTCCACTATCCAATGAACTCAACAACACTGGTGCTGGTTACATCTTCCAGAAAGTTTTGAATCATCTGTTTTACATGGATGACCTGAAACTTTTCGCCAAGAATGATCAACAACTTGAAGGGCTTCTGACAACTGTTAAAGAATTCCAGGTAATGATATTTGCATGGACTTTGGTCTTGACAAATGTGCCAAAGCTTCCTTTGTCAGAAAAGTAAACTTAGAGAATCTACCCCTATTCAATTTGATATAGACACAATCATCAAAGAACTTAACCCAAAGAATAGCTATATACCTCCGGGTGTCTGTGAAGGAGACGGAATAGACCATACAAAGATGAAAGAGAAAGTAAGGAAGGAGTACTATCGACGCGTCAGGCTAGTTCTGAAAACAGAACTGAATTCAAAAAATAGAGTTGAGGCAGTAAACACTTTAGCTGTTCCAGTAGTTCAATACAGTTATAACATCATCAACTGGAACCTTCCCGACTTTCAAAGAATGGATAGGAAAACTAGAAAGCTTCTTACTGCAAATAAAATGCTCCACCCAAAGTCAGATGTTGATCGTTTGTACTTACCTAGAAAGGAAGGTGGTCGTGGACTTATCCAGTTAGACCTAACCTATAAGACAAGCACTGTTGGCATGAAACATTATTTACATTTTTCAAACGACTGGATGTTGCAGCTGGTACTGCAACACGAAAGTACTAAAAAACTCCATTCCATCTTAAAAGAAGGGGAAAAATTTGAAAGGGAATTTGAAGTTGACCCTATAGTTGAGGAACAGCAATTAGATGCGACTAAAGTTGCAAACAAAGCTAAGATTAGTGCTAAAAAGAAAGGTCAAGAAATGCTTGCAGAGAGATGGAGCCAGAAACCTCTGCATGGACAGTACCTAACCCGAAGCAAACAAGCTGATGTTGATCAAACAGCAACCCATCAGTGGCTACGTGGTTCAGGTCTGAAGGCAGAGACAGAAGGCTTCATCATTGCAGCACAAGATCAGAGTTTATTGCATCTGCAATTATCAGGCAAATATCTTGAAAAATGGTGCAGATGCTAAGTGCAGGTTTTGTGACAAGAGTACTGAAACGGTTGACCATCTTATATCTGGTTGTTCTGTATTAGCCCCAAGTGAGTATGTTCGGAGACACGATAGAGTGGGTCAACGCCTTCATTGGGGTATTTGTAACCACTATGGAATAGAGACTACTAGCAATTGGTTTCAACACGAACCGAAAACAGTAACCAATGGAAAAAATGTTACCATCTTGTGGGATTTTTCTGTACACACGGACGGAACCATACAGGCAAACAGACCGGACATCATTGTGAAGGACCACTCTTTGAAAACATGTCTATTAATTGATATGAGCGTACCCTCAGATAAAAACATTTCAGTAAAAGAATTCGAAAAGCTCAGTAAATATAAAGATTTAGAAATAGAAATTGGAAAGATGTGGAACATGAAAGCATGTACTGTTCCTGTTATTGTTGGAGCACTAGGAATGATAAAGAAGGGTACCAAAAAGCACCTAGACAAAATACCTGGTAAACAGTCTCTCCAAGAAATCCAAAAAATCGTCCTTACAAGTACAGCCCATATTTTACGAAAGACTATAACAACATGATTTTATTTTTATTAATATTATTTATTTTTATTTTTTTTTTTTTTGGGGGGGGTTGTATTTATGTTCGTTTAAAGCTCTTGGAATCCTTTTCTTGCCTTAGATCACTGGGGTGACCCGGTTAGCAATTGTAATCAAAGCAAATCAATAGAAAACAGTAAATAATAATAATAATAATAATGACGATAATAATAATGATAATGATAATGATAATAATAATGATAATAATAACAATAATAATAATGATAATAATAATAATAATGATAATAATGATGATGATGATAATAATAATAATAACAGTAATAATGATGATGATGATGATAATAATAATAATAATAATGATAATACTAATGATAATAATGATAATGATAATAATAATAAAAATAATAATAATGATAATAATAGTAATAATCATAATCATAATTATAATTATAATAATAATAATAAAGATAATAATGGTAATGATAATGATATTGATAATAATAATAATAATGATAATAATAATAATAATCATAATCATAATTATAAGTATAATAATAATAATAAAGATAATAATGGTAATGATAATGATAATGATAATAATAATAATAATGATAATAATAATAATAATAATAGTAATAATAATAATGATAATAATAATGATAATAATAATAATGATAACAATAATAATAATAATAATGATAATGATAATGATGATAATAATAATAATAATAATAACAATAATGACAATAATAATAATAATAATCATAATAATCATAATAATCATAATAATAATGATAATAATGATGATAATGATAATAATAATAATAATAATAATAATAATAATAATAATAATAATGATAATGATAATAATAATAATAACAACAATAATAAAGATATAATAATAATAACAATAATTATGATAATGATAACAATGATAATGATGATAATAATGATGATAGCAATAATGATGAAAATGATAATGAATATAAAGATTATAACTATGATGATTATGATGATAATAATGATAATGTTGATGTAATGATAATGATATGTATTATGATAATGATAATGATAAAGGCAATAATAATGTAATAATGTTAATAGTAATAACAATAATGATAATGATGATGATGATGATGTTGGTAATGATAATGATAACAATAGTAATAATAATAATGATGATAGCAATAAGTATGATAATGATCATAAAAATAATGATAATGATAATAATAATAAGGATTATGATAATGATAATGATGATGATAAACGAAGTAATGATAATAACAATAACAATGATAATGACAATAACAGTAACAATGATAATGATAATAACAATAACAATGATAATGATAATGATAAATGATAATAATAGCAATGATAACAATGATGGTGGAAATGATAATAATGATAATGATGATGATAAAGGTAGTAATGATAATAACAATAACAATGATAAGGATAAATGATTATAAAAGCAATGATAACAATAATGATGGAAATGATAATGCTAATGATCTTAATTCTAAAGACTTTAAAGTTGTTTTATTCCAAGTACAAAAAAGGATTGAGAAACCAAACCACTAATGAGCACTGCATTTCACCTGAAGTCCCACTCGAAGTCCCACTTATACGAAGGTGGAACTAGAGAAGCCAAGGATTTAAAAGACAATGGAAAAAAACATCATTTTTTCCTTTAAATATATATATATACATTTTTTTTTTCTGGACTGTATTTTTCTGGATTGTATTTGAGTTAATTAGTGAATACGTTGAGGTCAGTGAATGAGTAAGTGAGGGAATGAATAAGTGAATGAATGAATGAGTAACTTCATGAATTTATGAGTTGGGTTGAATTGATCAGTTAATGAGTGAGCGATTGCATAAAGAATCTATTGATAAATTGGGTTTAATAAATCAATTAATCAGACCAAATGCCTGGATAAAATGCTGAGTAAAGAGTCAGAATAAGGAGAGAATGATCTAATAAATTAATAAGTGAATGTGTTAGTGAATGAATGAATAAGTGCATGAAGAAGTGGGTTAATGAATGGATACGCGAAGGAGCGAGTGAATGACTATATCAAATAACCAAAAAAACAAGTGCATGTAATTATAGTCCAGAGCAAGTCAGCTTGGTTCATTAGCAGGATGTTGATTGTACTGCACACGGAGTTCGTCTTTCTACACTCTTCGTTGGAACGTTATTAATGTTGTATATATATGTGTATATACATACAATTTTATATATATATATATATATATATATATATATATATATATATATATATATACATATATACATATACATATATATATCTTGTATCGTGTATTCCCATTACATAACTTTCTAGATAGATATTGAGTTGCTGTCATGGTTATAATCATACACCCATATCGTCATTATAATCATACGCCAAGGAATTAAACTTTGATGTATTTATTACAGTTGAAGGTTTTACTAAAAACTGAATGAATGAAAAAATAGCAAATATATGAACACCTTATTATATGATGATGAAATAGACAACAAAATATAAATAAATGTATATAGAAAGGAAGATAAACGGGTGAATATGAACAAATAAATAAACAGGTATGAAGATTACTTGATGCATAAATGAAAAGGAAAATAAACAATACCCTACACTGAAATACATAAATAAATAAATCAATAGAAATACAAATGATCATACATCGAAATC
>BOPN01007956.1:10000-12500 GCA_017312705.2 Penaeus japonicus | reverse complement strand
GTCGGGAGGAGAGGAGCTAGAGGTTGGCAAAAGGGTGTGGGGAGGGGGAGGGAGTTTAGAGGCTGGGGAAGGGGTGGGGAAGGGAGGGAGTTTAGAGGCTGGCGTGGGGGTGGGGAGGAGGGAGTTTAGAGGCTGGCAAAAGGGTGGGGAGGGGAGGGAGGAGTTTAAAGGTTGGGGGAAGGGGGTGGGGAGGGAGGGAGTTTAGGCTGGCAAAAGGGTGGGGAGGGGAGGGAGTTAGGAGGCTGGCGAGGGGGTGGGGGAGGGAGGGAGTTTAGAGGCTGGCGAAGAGGTGGGGAGGGGAGGAAGTTTAGAGGCTGGCGAAGTGGTGGGGAGGGGAGGGAGTTTAGAGGCTGGGGAAGGGGTGGGGAGAGGAGGGAGTTTAGAGGCGGGCGAAGGGATGGGGAAAGGAGGGGGAGTTTAGAGGCTGGCGAGGGGTGGGAGGGAAGGGAGGGGGAGTTTAGAGACTGGGGAAGGGGTGGGAGGGAGAGTGGAAGGTTACAGGCAAGGGAAGGGGTGGGGAGGGGAGGGAGTTTAGAGGCTGGGAAAGGAGTGGGAGGGGAGGGAGTTTAGAGGCAAGCAAGGGGGTGGGGAGAGGAGGGAGTTTAGAGGCTGGGAAAGGGGTGGGGAGGGGGGGGAGTTTAGAGGCTGGGGAAGGAGTGGGAGGGGAGGGAGTTTAGAGGCTATGAGTGGGGTGGGGAAAGAAGGGAGTTTAGGAGGCTGGGGAAGGAGGGGAGGTGAGGGAGTTTAGGAGGCTGGGGAAGGGGTGGGGAGGGGGAGGGATGCAGGCTGGGGAAGGGGGTGGGGAGGGTAGGGAGTTTAGAGGCAAGCTAGTGGGTGGGGAGAGGATGGAGTTTAGAGGCTGGGAAAGGGGTGGGGAGGGGAGGGAGTTTAGAGGCTGGGGAAGGGGTGGGGAAGGAGTGGGGAGGGGAGGGAGTTTAGAGGCTAGCGAGGAGGTGGGGAAAGAAGGGAGTTTAGAGGCTGGGAAAGGAGTGGGGAGGGGAGGGAGTTTAGAGGCTGGCGAAGGAGTGGGGAGCTGAGGGAGTTTAGAGGCTGGGGAAGGAGGGAAGGGGAGGGAGTTTAGGGAGGGGGCTGGAAGGGAGGGGGGTGGGGGAGAGAGAGGAGTTTAAAGGCTGGGAAAGGGAGGGGAGGGAGGGAGTTTAGAGGCTGGGAGAAGGGTGGGGAGGGAGGGAGCTGAGGCTAGCGAGGGTGGGGAGATGAGGAGTTTAGAGGCCGGGGAAAAGGGGTGGGGAGGGGGAGGGAGGCTTAGAGGCTGGGGGAAGGGGTGGGGAGGTGAGGGGAGTTTAGGAGGCTGGCGAAGGGGTGGGGAGGGGAGGGAGTTTAGAGGCTGGGGAAGGGTGGGGGGAGGGGGAGGGAGTTTAGAGGCTGGCGAGGGGGTGGGGAGGGGAGGGAGGGAGCTTAGAGGTTGGGGGAAGGGGTGGGGAGGGGGAGGGAGTTTAGAGGTTGGCGAGGGGGCGGGGAGGGGGAGGGAGCTTAGGAGGCTGGGGAAGGGGTGGGGGAGGGGGGAGTTTAGAGGTTGGCGAGGGGGCGGGGAGGGGAGGGAGTTTAGAGGTTGGCGAGGGGCGGGGAGGGGAGGAGTTTAGAGGCTGGGGAAGGGGGTGGGGAGGAGGGAGTTTAGAGAATGGCGAGGGGGTGGGGAGGGGGAGGGAGTTTAGAGGGTTAAGGAAGGGTGGGGAGGTGAGGGAGAGCGTAGAGGCTGGCGAAGGGGTGGGGGGAGGGAGGAGTTTAGGAGGCTGGCGAGTGGGTGGGGAGAGGAGGGAGTTTAGAGGGTTGGCGAGGGGGTGGGGAGGAGGGGAGTTTAGAGGATGGCGAAGGGGTGGGAAGGGGGAGGGAGTTTAGAGGCTGGGGAAAGGAGTGGGGAAGGGGGGAGGGGAGTTTAGAGGCTGGCGAGGGGGTGGGAGAGGGGGAGGGAGTTAGAGGCTGGGAAAGGAGTGGGGGAGGGAGTTTAGGAGGCTGGGGAAGGGGTGGGGGAAGGAGGGGGAGGAGGGAGTTTAGAGGTTGTGGGGCGAGGGGTGGGGAGGGGAGGGAGTTTAGAGGCTGGGAAAGGAGTGGGGAGGGGAGGGAGTCTAGAGGCTGGCGAGGGGGTGGGGAGGGGAGGGAATTGATAGGCTGGGAAAAGAGTGGGGAAAGGAGGGAGTTAAGAGGCTGGCGAAGGGGTTGGGAGGAGAGGGAGCTGAGGCTGGGGGATGGAGTGGGGAGGGGAGGGAGTTTAGAGGCTGGCATGGGGGTGGGGAGAGGAGGGAGTTTAGAGGCTAGGGAAGGGGTGGGGAGGGGAAGGAGTTTAGAGGCTGGGGAGGGGGTGGGGAGGGGAGGGAGTTGAGAGGCTGGGGAAGGGGTGGGGAGGGGAGGGAGTTTAGAGGCTGGGGAAGGGGTGGGGAGGGGAGGGAGTTTAGAGGTTGGTGGAGGGGGCGGGGGAGGGGGAGGGAGTTTAGAGGCTGGGGGAAGGGGGTGGAGGGAAGGAGTTTAGAGGCTGGGGAAGGGT
>BOPN01007956.1:0-5000 GCA_017312705.2 Penaeus japonicus | reverse complement strand
TTGCTCTGCATCTTAACTCAGAAATGCTTGTTTTTTGTAGAAAAGTAGAAAGATAAATCCTTCTAGACTCACCAACGTCTTCACAGGATTTCCGAAGATATTTATTATTCTCTCTCTCTCTATATATATATATATATCTGTCTCATTCTCTCTCTCTCTCCTCCCTTTCTCTTTCTCTCTCCCCCCCTCTCTCTCTCTCTTGCTCTCTATCTCTCGCTGTCTCTCTCTCTCTCTCTCACTCACTCTCTCTCTCACTCTCCCCCCCTCTCTCTCTTTCTCTCTCTCTTCCGCTCTTTCTTTTCTCGCTAGCTCTCCTTTTCCTTCTCGCTCTCTCACTCTATGCTTCGCCAGGCACAAGGGAATTCACGGAGATGTTCTTTGAGGGTAAAACTCCCACCTCTACATCTTTCATGGGAAGTTCCCCTTTAAAATACCGCTCGGGGCGGGACCTAGACCACGAGGTGAGGTTTAGCATTTACTTGTTGACAAAGACGGACTCACACAGGTGGGTTGGTACGCACAGAGGAGGGGAAGGGGGGGGGGTAAAAGGGAGGGGTCGAGGGAGCGAAGGAGTGTGGAAGGAACAAGTGGGACGCTATTGTAGATGGTATTCTATTAGGGCTTGAAGGATCTGATACGAGCAAAGCGACATGTTAAAGGATTAGAATTGTCCATAGGAAATAAGGAAGGGAGAAGAATCATAAGGGAGGTCCATTTATTTATGTATCTGTTCATTTATTCTTATACATTTATTTATGTATCTGTTCATTTATTCTTATACATTTTAGTCCATTATCAATATATTTTAGATTTGTTCTGTATCTCATGTAACCTTGTAGACGAGTGACTCCTCATAGCTTACAAATCAAATTGCTTTTTAAATTAGTATGGCGGGTTATTCCCGAAATAAGTCTTTGTCTTAAGTTTGTACGTCTGACGAAAGTAGGTCCTTATATCGTAATAAATTACAAAGGGAATGGAAAAAAGGCCTTTGCGAAATGATGAAAATTTCGAAAGCTGTTCTTCTGAGGGTCCTTCCCTGAAACCTTATTAGTTGACTCTGCGCTTCACCTTACCGAATCATACTGCTATTACGCGTTGGAGAAATAAAGATACTTTCTTAGCAATAGAGAAATATATATACATACATATATATATATATATATATATATATATATATATATATATTTATATATATATTTATGTATATACATACATATATATACACACACACACACACACACACACACACACACACATATATATATATATATATATATATATATATATATATATATATATATATATATATATATATATATATATATATATATATATGTATATATATATATATTAATCATTGCCAGCTTTATTTCATAATTTACAATTGTCATTATTACCTCATTTTTTTCTATGTCATTCTCATCGCTGACATGATCCATATCCGAACAATCTACACATTTGTAGATTATTTCAATGATATCAGCCAGTTCATGGTAGACAACAGCATAAACATACACAAACACAGTCACAGATACGCACATACATGCAAACACTCATACACACACACAATTATCTCAATTATCTATCTCTATCTATATATACCTATATATCTATATCTAATCTATCCATCTATCTATCTATCTATCTATCTATCTATATATATATACAAATTTGTATATATTAAAAATGCGTTACTGCATTCTACCATCTTCTCATATATATATATATATATATATATATATATATATATATATATATATATATATATATATATATATATATATATATATATATATATATATATATATATATATATATATATATATGTGTGTGTGTGTGTGTGTGTGTGTGTGTGTGTGTATACACACACATATACTCACACACACACACATATATATATATATATATATATATATATATATATATATATATATATATATATGTATGTATAATTTTTAAAAATCTCTCTCTCTCTCTTTCTCTCTCACACACACAACCTAATATAGTAAGGAAAAGAAATGTTGACCAATACCGCCCATTCAGGGGAGCCAGTGGTCGTAAAAGCTGTTTTGGAGAACTGACCCAATTTGTATGGGTCAAATGTCGTTAATGGAAGCCCCGTGTTGGCAATGATTATGAAGCAAATGGAAAAGTGTCGCCCGGAATTACTACTTGCTTTATCATTATTACTATACCTACTATTCCCATTAAATGTGTCAGTACCATCATCACTATTATCTGGGTATAATACCTGCCGGACATTCATTTTTTACCGAAGATAAGAGAGAGAGAGAGAGAGAGAGAGAGAGAGAGAGAGAGACAGAGAGAGAGAGAGAGAGAGAGAGAGAGAGAGAGAGAGAGAGAGAGAGAGAGAGAGAGAGAGAGAAAGAGATAAAGAGAGAGAGAGAAAGAGATAAAGAGAGAGAGAGAAAGAGATAAAGAGAGAGTGAAAAAGAGAGAGGGGGGGGGGGAAGAGAGAGAATGAGCCAGACAGGCAGACAGAGGAGAGCGAGAGAGAGTACATATGTATTAATAGCCGTAAGGATAAGGTAATACACTGAGCGCCTCTCCATGTGCATGCCAAAATGTTTAATATAAGTAATGACCTCAACCACTCCCAAACATTCTATTCATATCGCTGACCCATTCACAATATCCCAGACCTGTGCAATCGTGCCCTCGTCCTCTGTTGCAGCGCCTGGATTTCCAGACTTACCGACCGGAAGAAAGGCTCGAGCAGCAAAGGGATTCGCTCAGCCAGTCACGCTGGAATAATTCTTGCGTTGGGGCCACGTATGTAGTCGCTCCATGATTATTCAAGGTAAGAAATCAAGGCTCTTTTGCTCTCTCTCTCTCTCTCTCTTTATATATATATATATATATATATATATATATATATATATATATATATATATATATATATATATATATATATATATATATATACATATATATATATATATATATATACACACACACACACACACACATATATATATATATATGTGTGTGTGTGTGTGCAAGAGACAAAATGGAAGGGGAACAAGGCTAGAAACATAGGTGGGGTTTCAAGCTCTTTTATTATGGGTCTGACAGCAGTAGGAATGGTGCTGGTGCGGTCATATAAGAAAACTATGTTGAAAATATGGTAGAAGTGAAGAGAATATCTGATAGAGTAATAAGGGAGAAGTTGGAAATGGAAAGGGTAAAGATGAATGTCACAAGAGTGTATGATCCACAGATGGGCCGTGAGATAGGAAAGAAGAAAGAGTTTTGGGAGGATATGGAGGATGTCCCAAGAGAAGAAAGAGTGCTGATTGGGGCAGACTTCGGTGGGCATGTACGTCGAGAAAATAGGTGCGTGTGTGTGTGTGGGGGGGGGGGGGGGTTGAGAGGGTAATTGGGACATACGGCCTCGGGGACAGGAAGGCAGAAGGGCAGAGGATAATTGATTTTGCCAAAAGAATGAACTTAGCTGTTCTAAACACATACTTTACCAAGAAGGTGGAGCACAGGGTGACATGCAAGAGTGGAGGAAGGTGCACATAGGTGAATTGTATTATGTGTAAGAGGTGTAATATGAGAAAAAAAGAGGGTGTTGGGGGTCTTATCTGGTAAGACGAAAGATAACAAGGAAACTTTGTGTTGGAATGAAGAGGTAAAAGACTGCACCAAGAGGAAAAGGTTGACAAAGAAAAACTGGTGTGGACAAAGAGACACAGAAAGTAGTCGTGAATTTAAAGAGAGGAGACAAGAAAATTAAAAGCGAAGTGGCAAAAGCAAGGGGCTGGAGCGTATCACGAATTGTATGATTGGGTTGGATACAAAAGAAGGTGAAAAAGATTTATTTTGACCGGCCAGGCAGAGGGATCGAGCAGCGAAGGATATACATCAGGTGTGGGCCATAAGGGATGCAAATGGCAGTGTGCTGTCTGAGGAGGCGAGTGTGCTAAGAAGGCGGAAGGAATATCTTAGAGAGCTGACGAATGCCGAGAATGCAAGAGAGGAAGTAATGGACGAAGCTCTAAGGGTGTATAGGGAAGTGCGTGCAGTAAGAATCTTGGAGGGGGAGAGAATCCCTGAAGAGTGGAGGAGTATTCTGGTCCCCGTCTGAACAAACTATCGTGGAATAAAAACATTCAGTCATATAGTCTGAAGATCTGGGAAAGAGTGTTAGAAGCTAGACTAAGGGCACAAGTAACAATCAGTGGACATCAGCATGGATTCATGCCAGGTAGAAGTACATCATATACCATGTTTGCCTTGCGAATGATGAGGGAAAAGTATAAGGAAGGCCAGAAAGAGTTGTATTGTGTATCTGTGGACCCAGAGAAGGCATGTAATAAGGTGTCAAGAGATGAATTGTGTTATAGCATAAGGAAGTCTGGAGTAAACAAGAAGTATGTGAGTGAAGTGCAGGATATGCACGAGAACATTCTAAAAGCAGTGAGGTGTGCGGTCGGAACAACGGAATGGTTTAGTGTAGTGGTGGGATTGGACCAGGGATCGGCCCATTCCTATTTGCAATGATCATGGACAGAATGACTGATAGCATTAGGCAGGAGTCTCCATGGTCTATGTGAATGAACGAAAAGGATGGTAGAAATGCAGTGCGAATGCAAAGCACAGAAGTGAAAAAGGTGGATTAGGGAGGTGAGGAAGAGAATCCAGGTGGGGTGGAATGGCTGGAAAAGAGTGTCGGGAGTGAAATCCGCCACTTTGAAGGGGAAGGCTTACAGAGTGGTATGGGCATGTGATGAGGAAAGACGAGGAAAATGTTGGAAGAGGATGCTAGGCATGGAAACACCAGTAAAAAAAAGAGGAAGACCTAAGAGGAGATTCATGGATGCAGTGAGAGAAGATATGAGAGCAGCTGGTCTGACTGAAGAAGGTGCAGAGGACAGAGGAAGATGGAGACAGGTGATCCGCTGTGCTCATCCATAAAAGGGGCGAAGCCGAAAGAAAAAGAAGAAAAGAATATATATATATATATATAT
>BOPN01007955.1:33768-41268 GCA_017312705.2 Penaeus japonicus | reverse complement strand
TAATGATAAAGAATATAATGATTTTCATATAAACGAAAATAGCAATAATGAAATAATTATGAAAATGATAGAAAAAGATGCTGATAATGATATTGACGATGATGATAATGACTATGATAATAACGACAATAGAAATAACAACAACAATCATTATCATAATGATAGAACAAATAGTTATAACAATGATAGTACTAATGGTAGTTTTAACAATAACCAACAGAAAGAACAATAATAATGATGATGAGAAAAGGATGATTTTATTAATAATGATGATAATGCAATGATAATGATGGTAAAATCAATAATGAGGATGATAACGAGAGTGACAATACTAATAATATCAATAATGAAAATGATGGTACTGCTACTACTAGCAATAAATATATTAATAATAATAGCAATCATGATAATAGTAGTACTAACAATAATTACAATGCTAATGCTAATGATAATAAAGATAAAAAATGATAATGATGATGATAATGTTGATAGTTATAATAGCAATGATGATAATTATAATGATAATTATGATAATAGTAATATCAATTATAACAATAGTTAATACAATCATATATATCATAACAAATATAGCAAAAATAAGAATAAGGACAAAGGTAATGATGGATTTTTCATAAAGCAACAAAAGAATAACAATAACAATAAAAGAAATGATAATGATAATCATGCTGATAACATCAGTAAAAATAATAATACTGATATTATTATTTTCCATCAATAATGATAATGAAAATAACAACAGGAAAAATAAACAAGAACAATAATAATATTAAAAATAATGACAAGGATATAAATGATAATGAGAAGAACAACAATCATAATAATATCAATAACGATTATGATAATGAATATAATGATGATAACAACAGTAATAGTGATAATGATAAGGATAAAGAAAGTAATGATAACATGATGATAATGATAACACTGATGACAGTAATGAAGATAATCACAACTACCAATATAGATACTACCAACAATGATTATGATAATGACAATGATAATAGAATGGATACAACAATTACGACGATAATGATAACAGCATTATAAGATTCATAGTAATAATAGTAATGGTGATAATGATGATAATTATAATAATAATAACAATAATGATTATCATAATCATAATTACAATAATGATGATAACAATGATGATAATGGTAATGATGATGGCAATAATAAAAGTAGACATAATTATAGCAAAAATATCATAATTATAATGATAATGATAATAAAAATTATGAACACTATAATGCCAACAATGGAAAAAATGGTGATGATAATAATGAGTATGAGAGTATTAATGATAATGACAATGGCAATAACAATAATAGTGAGGATAAAGATGATAATAAAAATAATAATAACAAAAGAATATGATAATTAAAATGATAAGCACTACTCGTTTTCTTTTTCTTTTCTTCTTATTGTTATCATCATCATTACCATTATTGATATTGTCATTATCATCATCGTAAAAAAAAAAACAAAAAAACAAGCCACAGCAAACTAAACTAAAAGAAGTATTCCTTTCTTAAACCACAGAGGAAAAAAACAACAAAATATAAAAACAAAAACAAAACGAATATGAGAAACAATAAGAACAAAACAAGATTTCCCTTTCTTCATCCCCTCCTTCCACCACCCCCCACCCCCCTACACGTACCTCCCTCCCAACCCCTTCCCCCACAAGAGCAAAAAAAAAAAAAAAAAAACGGAAAAAAAAAACAAAAGAAAGGAAAACAAAACCAATAAGACTCATAAAGCTATGGAGAAAATTAAGATTCTGGTCCATGCGTTCACTCAGTCATCCATCACCAGTGGCCTGGGCATGACAACCCTAATCCACAAGGCAATCCTTCGCATTCTGTCGTTAATAGCGAGGCTGGCACACTACGTCGGCCAGATTTTCTTTCGAGAAGAGGGGAGGGGGGGGGGGAAGAGGGGGGATTTGAGGGGAGAGGGGAAGAGAGGGGTAGGGGGGAATTTGGGGAGAGGGTGGGAGGGAAGGGAAGGAAGAGGCAAAGGAGGGAGGGAAGACAGGGAAGGGAGGGGAGGGGAGTTTGAGGTGAGAGGGTGGGGGGATTTGAGGGGAGAAGAAGGAGGGAGGGAGGGAGGGGGAAGGAGGGGGGAGGAGGGAAGCAGAAGGTAGGAAGAAAGGGAAGGAAGGGTAGGGGGAAGGGAAGAGAGGGGTGGGGGGGATTTGAGGGGGAGGGTGGGAGGGAGGGAGGGAGGGCGGGAGGGAGGGAAGACAGGGAAGGGAGGGGAGGGGGAGTTTGAGGTGAGAGGGTGGGGGGATTTGAGGGGAGAAGGAGGGAGGGAGGGAGGGGAAGAGAGGGAGGGAGGGGGAGGGAGGAAGAAAGGGAAGGGGGAGAAGGGGAGGGAAGAGAGGTGTGAGGAGTGCATTTGATGGGAGAGGGTGGGAAGGAGGGGGGGAGGGAGGGAGGGAGAGAGGGAGGAAAAGAAAGGGAAGGGAGGAGGGGAAAAGGGAAGAGGGGTGGGAGAAAGGGTTGGAAGGAGGCAGGGAGGGAGGGAAGGAGAAGGGATGAAAGAAAGGGAGGGGAGGGGGGAAGGGAAGAGAAGGGTGGGGGGGAATTTGAGGGGAGAGGGAGAGGGAGGGGAAGAGAGGGAGAGAGGGAGGGAGGGAGGGAAGGAGGGAGAAGAGAGAGAAGAAATGGAAGGGGGAGGGGAGAGGGAGGGAGGGAGGGAGGGAGGGAGAAGGGAGGAAAGAAAGGGAAGGGAGGGGAGGGGTGTAGGGAGAACGAGGAATGGGAGAGGAGTGAGTGAGGGGAGAGGAGGGAGGGAGGGGAGGGAGGGGGTTAATGGGAGTGGAATGGAGTGGAATGGAGAGGGAAGGAATAAGGGTTAAAGAGGGAGGAGTGGGAAGGGAAAGAATGGTGAGGGAGGAGATATAAGAGGAGAGACGGGATGGAGAAAGAAAGGGAGTGAGACTAGGGAGAAGAGGGGAGAGCAAGAAAATGGGAAGGGAGGGGGACGAAGGGGGGTAGGGTAGAATGGAAAGAATAAAGAGGAATAGAGTGGAAAAGAAGAGAAGAGGGAGGAGGGGAAGCGATGAGTGAGAAGGTAAATGGGAGAGAAAGAGGGAATGGAGGAAGAGAGGATGGGAGAGATAAGGAGCCAGGCAGAATGGGGGAGGGAGTAAGAGGAGGCGGGGCGAGGAAGAGCGGGAGTTAAAAATAGAAGAGAAGGGAGGGAGTTAAGGGGAGGGGGTAGATCGAAAGAGACGGGGGGGGGGGGGAGTCTGGAAGGATTAGGGGAAGTTGGAGGGGGGGAGATGGGGTGGAAGGGAGGGAGGGAGGAAGAGAAAAAAAGGAGAGTGAGATAGGGAATCTTGCGAGGTGGGAGAAAGTGTGAGAGAGACGTGGAGAGAAAGAGAAGGGGGAGGGGGGGAGGGGAGTGAGTGAGAGTGAGATAAGTTTGTCTAGGCTGCAGGAGGCCTATCAATCATAACATTAATCAGAGGAAATTAGGTTTTTAAATTGGACTGAACGTGAATCCCTCCCCCCCCCCCTTTTCCTCCTCCTCCTCCCCTTTCTTCTTCCACCTACATATCCTCCTCCTCCTCCTCCCCCTCCTTTCTCTACTTCCTGCTTCTCCTCCGTCTCTTTTTCCTCTTCCTTTTTTATTCTTGCATCTCCTCCTACTCTTTCGTCTTCCTTCTCCTTCTCTTCATTTTTCTCCTCTTTTTCTTCCTCTTTCTCCTCCTCTTCCTTCTTCATTTTTCCTTTTTTTTCTCCTCCCCTTTCTTTCTCTTATTCTCTTACCTCTTGTCTTACTAGTTTCTCTTTCTGTCTGTCTATGTTTATTTATCGTTCTCTTTCCTTTCCTCTGCCTGTTTGTCTGCCAGTATGTGTATTAGTCTGTCTGTCTAGGTGCTTGTCTCTCTGTCTGTGTCTTTCTCTGTCTATCTGACCACCTATTTGGGTGTCTGTCTGCCTCCCCCCCCCCTCTATCTCTCTATCTCTCTACCTGCCTGTTTTTTTCGTTTTCTCTTCTGGTAAGATGTTTACTATAATAAGGATGATGGGGATAATTTCTCTTTCTCTCTCTGTGTCTCTGACCGTCTCTGGCTGCCCGTCTGTTTATCTCTATGTTTGTCTGTCTGTCTTTCTCTCTTTTTCTGTTTTTTTGTTTGTCTCTGTCTGCCTATCTGTTTCTCTCTCTCTCTCTCTCTCTCTCTCTCTCTCTCTCTCTCTCTCTCTTAGCATAATGCTTATTATAATAGTAATGATGATGATAATGATGATATAATTAATGATGTTAATGATAGTGATGATGATGGTAATGATAAGAATAACGATTATATTGATGATAATGATTGTATTATCATTATCATTATTATTTTTTTATTATTATCACTTTCATCATTATTATCATTTTTATTGTTATTCTTAATATATTACACTATCATTTTTATGGTTATTTTTAATGTTATAATTTTTATCTCTACTACTACTGTCATCATTATCATTATCATCATTATTATTTCTGTTATTGTATTCGTTATTGGTATCATTATTACTTCTACTATTATTATTATCGTTGTTATCATAAGTACCGTTATCTTCACTCTCATTATCATTTATGATGAAGAAAATGATAGTGATAACGCTACTAATACAAATTATGAAAATTATTGTAGTAATGATAGTAACAATAACAGCAACAACGATATTAACGATATTATATATGAAGATAGCGACAATAACAAAGATTATAATAACAAGGATTTTGATAACAAAGATTAAGATAACAAAAATTAAGATAAGAAAATATTATGACAACAAAGATTAAGATAACAAAGATTATGATAACAAACATTAAGAAAAACAAAATATCATGACAACAAAGATTAAGACAACAAAAAATATGACAAAAAGACTAAGATAACAAAAATTAAGAAACCAAGAATCAAGACAACAAAGATCATAATAACTAAAACCAAGAAAAGAAAATAAAGACAACAAAAAATATGACAACAAGGATTATGACAACCACCAACCCCCCTGAAAGAGGAGCAGCGAGCAATCAGTGCCAAGCGCCAAGCATATTAAGGGTTGAGGACACTGGGAGGGATCACAGAACCGAGGAACCAGTCAGCTGCTAATGACAGTATTAATTTTCCCGGAGATTCTTCCAAACGCTCGTCATTCGCTTGTTGATGTTGTTGTTGTTGTTCTTTGTTGTTGTTGTTGTTGTTTTGGTGTTGTTGTGTTTTTGTTCTTTGTTGTTGTTGTTTATAGTAGTTGTTGTTTTTGTTGTTGTTGTTACTGTAATTCTTTGTCGTTGTTGTTGTTTTCGTTGTTGTTGTTTTTCTGGGGGAGGGGTTGTGTCCTCTTTTTTTTTATAGGGGGGAGGGGGGGAGAGGAAAGGGAGAGGGGGGTGGAGGGAAAGGAAAGGAGAAGGAGATAGGTGGGGAATGGAAGAGGGAAGGAATGGAAGGGGGTATGGGAGGGAGAAGAGAAAAGGGGAGAGAGAGAAGGGGAGGTGTGATGAAAAATAGGAGGAAGGGAAGATAAGGGAAGAAAGGGGGAGGAGGGGATGATAGAGGGAGGTGGAGAAATGGGGAGGGAGGCAGGCATAGGGGGGTAGAGGGAGAGGAGGTAGGAGGAGGGGGGGGGATGGGTGAGGGGAGTTTTTCCCTTACATTTCTTCTACTTATCATTGTTATGATTTTGTCATTATTATCAATATCATTATCATCATTATCATTACAATCGTTATGATCACCATTACTATCATTAATATTATTATAATTACCATTATCATTATTCTCCTAATTACAATTATCTTAATTATCATCATCACGTTTTGCATATATATATACATATCAATCTCACCTTTCCTAATTTCATACTATTTTTCGAAACTCAATTTTGTATTAAAAAAAAGTCTGTTTGTATTTCGCATTTCACCATAGAGCCCTTTTGCGTAGGTGTAACACGTAGAGGGATACGAATCTGTGCATAAAATAAATTGCCTTGGCGAAATGATATGCAAATTCGGATATCATATTCACTGCAAATAGAACAACATTATTCTATCAGTGCTTGTGGCATTTCAAATTCGTACTTAATTAACTAAATAGTCAAGTTCCTTTTGCTGTTGGGCCTACTTATACACTAAGCGAATACCTATGTTATTTGTTATCAGTGAAATGAACTATAAAAATATATTTGAATACACTGATAGCTTACACATGAAATCCCTTTTATATTCACAGAGTAGATGCAAACAAATCTATGTACATATAGTAGGTATATATTCGTACGTATACCTAATACACACACACACTCACAAACACACACACACACACACACACACATACACTCACACACACACACATACATCACACACACACACACACACACACACACACACACACACACACACACACACACACTCACATAAGGAAATCACACACACATACCCCCCCCCCCCCTCACACATGCATACATACTTTTAGATAAACAAATACGCTGGTGCAAATGCCTGTCTATCTTTGTATCCATATTTCTTTTTTTGAATAGTTTCATAATTATGCGTGTATCTATCTGCCTTTCTCTCTCTCTCTCTCTCTCTCTCTCTCTCTCTCTCTCTCTCTCTCTTTCTCTCTCTCTCTCTCTCTCTCTCTCTCTCTCTCTCTCTCTCTCTCTCTCTCTCTCTCTCTCTCTATTTGCCAGTTCATTTCTCTTTCTCCATCATTCTCTTCGTATATTAATCAATTTATTTTTCTATATATACGCCTCTCTATCTTTCTACATCTATCTCGCCACCTATCTCTCAGTCTATTCATCTATCTTACAATCCTTTTATACACAAAGCAAATTAAAATAAAAGTGAAAAAAGATTAAAATGCAAAATACGAAGACAAGCATTTGTTGACATACACGCTTGTGAAGAGCACATGTGTTTGCTTTTCGTTTAGGCAAGACACGAGAGGTCTCTTAACATGAAGAGACTTGAGTGAAAGCACAAGCAAGAGAGAGTGAGGTTGCTGTGCTTGCAAGGCTGAAGGGCACGCGATGCTCAGTCTAAGTTGATGTCAAAGGAAAAAGATACTTGTTGGGGGGAGGAAGGAGGGGGAGGTAGGGTGGAGTGTTGTGTGCGTACATGTGTGTTTGAGTGTTCTTGTATCTATTTCTTGTGCTTGTTAAACTTGTGTGCTTTTGTGTTTGCGTGTGTTTACTTGTGCATTTAGATATGTTTACATGTATATTTAGATGCTAGCTTGTTTGTATATATATTTGCATTTATGTACTTGTGTGTGTTTGTGAATGTATAGTTATGTATGCGTCTGAGCATATGTATAAGTGTATATGTCCTTATATATGTAGGTGTCAGTGTGTGTGTCAGAGAGTGAGGATTGCTTAAGGCTACCAAGTGATGCCTTTCCATTTATAATTTTTCTTCATATCCTCAATGTTTAAGATATGACATCACAACCACAAATATATTCAA
>BOPN01007955.1:30000-33167 GCA_017312705.2 Penaeus japonicus | reverse complement strand
GAATAGTAGTCTTGGTGAGTTAAGAATGGCGGGGAGACCGGCCTACGAGGATTGTTATTTGTGTTGTGTTTGTTTTAAGGTATAGCGGGTGTCAGCTGTGTGATTTAGGTGGATTAGGATTAGGTAGATATTAAATTGTGTTTATGGCTGGGTATTATTAATAGGTTAGTCCCTTATCCCCCTAAGCACACACTATCCTGCAGATTTTTTTTACCATTTCTCATGAATTATATATATGTATATATATATATATATATATATATATATATATATATATATATATATATATATATATATATATATGTGTGTGTGTGTGTGTGTGTGCGTGTGTGTGTGTGTGTGCATGTGTGTGTTTGTGTGTGTATGTATGTATGTATGTATGTATGTATGTATATTCTCTCTTCAAATGATCTTTCTCTCCTCCTTCTCGTCTCGAACGTGCAAACTTAATTGCCTTCCTTGTTGCAATGATCAACAAGAGAAGCCGAGCAACGGCGCGAGGCAACGGAAGAGCAGAACGCGGCCCATAAACACGGCCTCATCTCTCATGACCGGCCGCTACGTCGTCGAGTCGCCGTGTTCGCAGAAGTAATTGGAGTCGCAGCGTCTGTATTCGCCTGATACTGGCAGCGGCACGAGGTGGGGTCGGGTCGGGGCGGGTCGGGGCGATCGCCTGACACCCGCAGCATGTCAGCGGAACCGGCTGACGCTATCCTCTCTGCTGTTCATATGGTAATGAGGTCTTGCCCGGGCCGGCTGTTGAACCAATTAAGTGTATTTATGTGTGCAGTCTCAATGGGCGATTGTCTCAATAAATGATATACAACGCCAGGGGGCCGATTCGCCTTTGGCTAATTCTCCGTTAAGAACTGCGAATTGCTTCATAGGATTACATTAGGCAAGATAATGCGTGTGTAATATTAACCCTTCCTGCGTGCACTACCATGTTGTTAAGACGTTAGCCGTTCCAGTATTCGGAGAATTTGTTTGCAACTGCATGAAACTCGTGTGTAAAAATACCTGGCTGATATTATCTTTTCATTTGCTATAAAGATGTGCACGAAAAATACAAATAATTTTGCAATGTGATTACCAACACCATCAGCATCATCATCATCATCATTATCATCACTACATCATCCTTGTTATCGTCATCGTCATCGTCATCATCATCATCATCATCATCATCATCATCATCATCATCATCACCATCACCATCACCATCATCATCATCATCATCATCATCATCACAATCATCATCGTCATTATTATCGTCAGCAGCAGTACCATTATTTTCAGTCATAGGACTATTGTTTGCTGATATGTTCATATATATAAAATATTACAGGGAACACTTGCAAACAATTTACACAAAGAACAGTTTAGAATTTGCTTTCGGTTGCTCATGCAAATGAGCCTCTATTTTTCGCTTTCGCTTTTGTTTTATTTTTATTTATTTTATTTATTGTTTTTGTATTTTATCTGAATATGTTCCAAATTGTTTGCTTTACCGATCTGAATAAAACAAACAAACAAACATAACATCAATCTAGCACCGACATAGTTTTAACATGACGTTTGCAACAAGGAAGACATTGCAAAGAAACTGCCGCAGAGATGAGCGTTAACTTCGTGGCCCTGTTGTAATCGAGTTTTGTCCAGTGTGTGGCGGCGCCCCCGGCCGTGCCACCTCTGCCACCGGTGCTAAGGCCGTGTTTTAAGGTGTGAAATGAAGGTGGTGTTGCTGCTCCCTCTCACCTCTAACCGAATGGCTGTCTTGCAGTGCTATTCAAAGAGTGTCTGATCTTGATTTCTGCTTTGAATTGTCTTTTGTTATCGAATATCGATTGGGACTGATTTTAGGGGTGAGTTGAAAGTCTGGCTGGTAGAATCTCTCTATTTGGTTGTTCATTGTAGGCCTAGCTTGTTTGTTTTTAATCTTTTTTTCGAGTGATCTTGACATAGATAAACATTATCTGAAATTGAGCGAAATTAGTCCATGTGATGTAATATTCTTCTGTTAACGCTATTTTGCAATTTACCTTCCTTTTCGTTTTTATAGTTGTCTTTCTTTCTTTTCGGATACACTACCCTCCCATTCCCAATTAACAGTAAAACAAAGAAAGATTCGTATTGTAATCCTCAGCTTTCAGATAGTTCTTTTACATAGTCTGAATATAGAATAGCTGCATTCACTCCTTTCCTTTTTCATATTAAATCATTTACTTGGAGCGAAGAACTTCACTTTTACTCTAGTTATGATACAGCTGTTTTTACCAGATACAGCTCGTCAGACAACTACGTGAACGCTCGATATAATTACTAGTAACTCAATTCTATGTGTTTCATAATCCCGTTAGTGCGGGTGTTAGTTACCAGTTAATCAAATTAAGGTATAGCCACTGTCATTATCAACATATGGAAGAGTTGTCCTTCTTGCAGTCAAGATATT
The DNA here is from genome assembly GCA_017312705.2 of Penaeus japonicus. NCBI lineage: Eukaryota > Metazoa > Arthropoda > Malacostraca > Decapoda > Penaeidae > Penaeus > Penaeus japonicus. The sequence goes on along the minus strand of BOPN01007955.1, from coordinate 30,715 downwards.
TCATTGTAAGTAATACTGGCAATTCTGAAAGTGTCGACATTACAAATATATTCGAATAAGTAGGTCCACTTATTGTTAGTATACCGTTGATAAAAAATGATAATAATCGTCATGATCACAGTCATAACCACGATTTGCAGATGAATTAAGGTGAATAAATGGAACAAATAGATTGATAGATGAAGTAACGAAGGTGTTTATCAAGAAATATAAAATACCGAAAGTCACTCCAAGGAGCAAGAGAAATACACGGAACAAGAAACCATAAAACATAGGCTTATCACATGTAAACACAGAAGGCAAATTGCGGACGTATGCTAACGGCAGCCTCGCAAGTCTTAAGGCCCTTGAGATAGGAAGGACATGTAAATTTATAATGAAGGCTCTCGGCCTGTGCGCTGTTAACGCCTATTAGCACGTCAGGCAGGAGTTTACGGCATCCAACGTATGAAGGAGAGATACGTTCGTGTACGAGCGAATGTGGCGGGGATTGTGCTGAATGAGAGAGGTCGAGTTACGGAGGCGAGAACTCGTGTTAGTGGCGATGGGTGAGTGTCCTTACCAAGTTGTCCGTATATAGTTGTTTAAATACGGGGGGGAGAGAGGTTAGGTCAGGGTGGAGTGTGGACCTGTCTGCTATATAGAGATTATCGTGTAACTTTTTGAATTGATGTGTCTGGCAAAATGCAACGTTTTCTGGAAGGTTGTTCCGTTC
>BOPN01007955.1:0-12500 GCA_017312705.2 Penaeus japonicus | reverse complement strand
TTCATTGCTCATGACAGCTGGTTCTTTCTGGCCCGGCATGCAGTGACTCCAGTGGCTTTGTTGACGTGTGTTTTAGGAATTATAAGCAAAATGGGATGATTCAATGTTGGGAAACTGTGCCGCTTGACTTGGATGCTTTCGACTTTGGTATGCCTGTTGCTGAATGAAAACTTTATGGCTTCTGTATTTGAAATGGTTGTCATTTTCTCTTCGTTGTCATTACCATTACTTCCAACACCATCAATAACAACAAAAGCAGCAACATCAACTTTCACCAGCATCTTAAAACAGTTGTTAATGTTGTTATTGAACATATTTTTTTCTGTTGCCTTTGTAGTTTAATTTGCTGTCATTTTCATCATCATATTTCACCATCATCTCATGACAGTTGGTAAAGGCAGGCAAACAAAACACTTAAACATATAACGTCATGCTGTAACCAGTCGCTGGCAGGTGGCAGAGAGCACCAAGCAGACAAAAGGCACATGCGTCTAGCAGGCACAAGCAGTCAGCAGTTAAAATGCCATTCTTCCAAAGTAGGAAAGAAGGAAGGAGAAAGAGAAATGCAAAAGTTGCCAGTTAATGCTTTGAAGGTGCTGTACCTCCTCTCACCCTCCCTCCCTTCTGCACCTCCTTCCTCTCTCTTCTCCTCTCTTCTGCTCTTCCTCCTTTCCTCCCTCCCTTCCTCTTTCCCTCCTTCCCTCCTTCTCTCTCTTCACCCCTCCCTTCCTCTTCTCTTTTCCTTTTACTTCCTTCTCTTCCCCCCCCCCCCCACACACACACCTTTTCTACTCTCTCCCCTCTCTTCTTTCCCTCCTTCCTTCCTCCTTTCCTCCTCCCCCTCCCTCCCCTCCCCTCCTTTCCCCTCTCTCAACCCCCCCCCCCCGTGCCTTCCCCCAGAGCAGGAGAGTAGGAGTTGAAGCGACCGCAATTAGACCATTATCTGCGCCATTCCATCGGCATTGCGGTCGAGCATCTAATGAAATGTGTGTAGTTCATCTCCTCGCGCCGATCTCATGGCGGCGATAAATACGCTGCAGTGTGAGAATTGGAGGAAGAATGGAGGATGGGGGGATGGGGGGATGGGGGGAGGAGGAGGGAGGGAGGAGTAGGAGTAGGGGTAGGGGTACGAGGGGGAGGGGAAGTGGTAGGGGAAGGGAGAGGAGAATGAGAAAGGAGAAGAAATAAAGGAAAAGTGAGGGAGAGAGAAGGAAGGAGGGAAGCGAAAAAGAGTGAAAAGTGACAACGAAAGAGAGGAAAAAGAAAACGAGGGAAAGAAATTGCAAGAAAGAGAAGAACAAAAAAAAAAATAAAAAAAATAAAAAAGATGGGTGAGAGAAGAGCGAAGGAGGACGAACAAGAAGGAGGAGATAAACCAGGAGAAAGAAGGGTTTAGATGAAAGTGGAGTGGAGATGACGAGATGTCTTCTGAACTATATTGCCTCTGGTCCATTTTCTTGTTATGTTCTTCATCTTTTATCTCTGTATCTCTTTTTTATTTGTTTGTTTTTTTAAGATTTTTTCTCTTTTTTTATGTTCATTTGCTGACGCGTGTTTTTTTTTTTTATGGGAGGGATTTAGAGGGATTTATGATTGCTGTTGTAGTTATGATTCTTATCGCATATTGTTATTACTGTTATTGTTATCATATTGTTTAATTATCATTATTATTATCATTAGTTGTATTATTATTATCATCATTATTATTATTGTTATTATTATTATTATTATTATTATTATTATTATTGTTATTATTATCATTTTTATTATTATTGTTATCATCATTATCATCATCATCATCATTATCATCATCATCATCGTTATCATCATCATCACCAATATCATTATCAGTATGAGTATCAGTACTATTATTATTATTATCAGTACTTTTATTATTATTATTATTATTATTATTATCATTGTTGTTGTTGTTATCAATATTTTCATAATTGTTATTGCTGTTATTATCATTATTATTATTGTTTTTATTTTTATCAATATTATTATTATTATCTTCATTATCACTTGTAACAGTAGTTGTAGTAGCAATAGCAGCAGTAGCAGTAATAATAGTAGTAGTAAAAGTAGTAGTAGTAGTGGTAGAAGTAGTAATAGTAGTAGTAGTAGTAGTAGAAGTAGTAGTAGTAGTAGCAGTAGTGGTAGTAGTGGTAGTAGAAGTAGTAGTAGTAGAAGTAGTAATAGTAGTAGAAATAGTAGTAATAGTAGTAGTAGTAGTAGAAGTAGTAGTAGAAGTAGTAATAGTAGTAGAAATAGTAGAAGTAGTAGTAGTAATAGGAGTAGCACCATTAATCGTCATCAGCATCAACATTACCATCACCATCAATAACTTGACCGCACTCATCCCTTAGCACATGTTTCGCCTTGAGTATCGGGGCAAAGCGCACAAAAGGAGGAAGGCGGCAGCCCTTTCTCCTCGATGGATTCCTCTATTTTCTCTCTCTTTGGGAAATGGCGCTTTGGGAACTCTTTCTGCTTTTGGGTGATTGCGGCTCTCTTTCTCTCTGTTGCTGTCTCTGTCTCTGTCGTTTGTCTCTGTCTCTGTGTCTGGCTTTCTCGCTGTCTTTGTTTCTCTATTTCTCTGTTTGGCTTTTTCTCTCTGTCTCTTTGTCGGTCTTTCTGTCTCTTTGTCTCTCTGTCTGCCTTTCTGCCGGTCCCTCTCTCTCTCTCTCTCTCTCTCTCTCTCTCTCTCTCTCTCTCTCTCTCTCTCTCTCTCTCTCTCTCTCATTCTCTCTCTCATTCTCTCTCACACTTTCAAACACACACATACACACACACACACACACACACACACATATATATATGTATATATGTGTATGTATATATATACATATATATATACATACATATGTATACAGATGTATACATACACAAAGAGACAACATACACATATACATGTACACATACACATATGTATGTGTGTATGTATGTATGTGTGTTTCAAACACATATTTCTTCATTTCTCATTCTATTCATCTTGCTGTATGGCCTGAAGGAGTCAAAGGTTGAAATGTCAGTTCGTACGTCATTCCTGTCAACCTCACACAAGGAAATAAGATATAATAATGTGTTTTTATTTTTGCTTTTACACGCTAAGCATAAATACAGAGAACTTTGATTTGATGATTGCCTAATTAAGAATATTGCAACAATGCATCATCGGACCCATTTAAAACCACCTGTCCGTACTGCAATTATTCTTAATTACGGAATCATTATTCATATCAGTCAGTGTATGCCGTTTCCTCATTATATCGTCAGGTGATAGATGGTAATACAAGAAATAACAGCAATAATCACGATGATGTTGACGTAATGAATAATCTAAAAGCATTATTTATACATACCTGTAAACATGACCATAAAGTGAAATACTATTTGCATTAAAGCATATTGTTTGTACGAAGATAAGTAACAAAATGCAATGAAAGAAATTACTATTCCTCGTGTTGGCTGAGGAATAGAAAATAGAAATATATTAACAATTATGATAAAAAAAAACTATTGATTATTAAAAAATCGTTCTTTTAAGGGCCTACTGAAGTAGTTTCTGAAGAGTATACCCTACGGACCCTAGAGACTAGAGACTAGAGACTGGAGACACAGTTGATCTGCCGAGCTCTGTTCCTCTCTGATATATGGCATTGTTATATCACTTTTAAGAGATTTAGCAAACCGGATTGATGGCCGATATATATAACGATTTCGCATTTCAGGATTTTGCTCAGTGAGTTATGTAGAGAAATCACCCTGTATTTATGTGTTATTTTGGCGTTGTTGTCAAAGATCTGGAGGGGTTTGAAGTCAGCCAGGCAGGCATTGTCGGCATGACGTGGCTTATTCAGGACGTCAAGCTGAAACCGGAATCTGTGAATAATTTGAGTGTAAGGTATTCACGGCTTAACAAGTGGTATTCGAAGTCTCGTAGTCTCTTTGGAAACACTTGAAAGGAAGTAAAATCGTCTCTATTTAGGATACGTTTTCCAGTTCGCGGGATAATGCGACATGCATGGATAGAAATTTACAAGGAAATGAGAAAGGCTTAGAGTAAACCGTAACAACAACAACAACGACAAAAATAACAACAACAACAACAACAGCAGCGACAATAACGATAACAAAAAGGTTGTTTAAAAGTAGAATTGAAGTATAAGGTGACGAAGGTTTACAACATTCTCCACGCGCCAGGTGACTTTGTCAGCGAAGTGATGAAGTAAGGCCTGTCAGCGCGTGATATTCCCTCGGTGGCTCTCCATCAACGAAAGCTTAACATCTAGACAGCAGCTTACCCCTCCCCCCCCCCCCCCCCTCTCTATCTCGATACCCCTCCCTCCCCTCTCTCGACCCCCCCCCCCCCCCCTCTCCCCTCCTGGAGATGTTTAAGCACTGCCGAGGCCGCAGTCACCACCCAGACACTCGATGTAGCGAGGCCTCTGCGTGGGTGCTTGCGGTACTACATGCATTAGCTGTGGCACGTTTTTCTTCCGCGGAAATGCTTGGGCGGCTCCTCAGTGTGCTTGCTGTCTGTTTGCTTTTTTTTTTTTTTTTTTTTTTTTTTTTTTTTATTATTCTTTATTTCTTATTTTTCTTATTATTATTATTGTGTCTTTCTTTATTTTCGTTCATAAATTTTCTCTTTCGAGTTCCCTTTTGATTGATTTCTCATCTTTCATCTGAACGATGCTCTCTCTCTCTCTCTCTCTCTCTCTCTCTCTCTCTCTCTCTCTCTCTCTCTCTCTCTCTCTCTCTCTCTCTCTCTCTCTCTCTCTCTCATTCTCTCTCTCTCTCTCTCCTTCTCTCTCTCTCTCTCTCTCTCTCTCTCTCTCTCTCTCTCTCTCTCTCTCTCTCTCTCTCTCTCTCTTTTTCTCCCTCTCTCTCTCTCTCTCTCTCTCTCTCTCTCTCTCTCTCTCTCTCTCTCTCTCTCTCTCTCTCTCTCTCTCTCTCTCTCTCTCTCTCTCTCTCTCTCTCTCTCTCTCTCTCTCTCTCTCTTTCTCTCTCCCTCTCTCTCTCTCTCTCTCTCTCTCTCTCTCTCTCTCTCTCTCTCTCTCTCTCTCTCTCTCTCTCTCTCTCCGTCCCTCTCTTCCTCTCTCCCTCCCCCTCTCCCCCACACCCCCTTCCTTCCCTCACGCCCCTACGTAAAAGATGTCACGTCAACTCCCAATAGGTCCCCAGCGAGCGATCCATCCAGGAAGCTTTGGAAAGCTCTCCTCTCTATAGGAAGGAATGCTCTCAACCCTCTCACGCAATCCCCTCACACGAAAATGCGTTTGGTTTCTTCCAAGCATTTAACGAAGGATTGCTTGACGGTGTTTTTTTTTTTTTTTTTGGGGGGGGGGGGGCGTGGCAGGAAGTTATTAAAGGATTGGTGAAAAATTAGATGTTTGTCTGTATTTGTGTGTGTGTGTGTGTGTCTCTGTGTGTGTGTGTGTGATAAAATGGTAATTTGTTTTGAGTCTATCAGTAATCTGCGCATATATATATATATATATATATATATATATATATATATATATATATATATATATATATATATATATGGGAGATTAAATTACAGATTCTTTGCTGTCCAACACAGACCGAACTTATTGTAAGAAAGAAAAGGATGGCGACTTCCCCGTAAGCGACGAGCACGTCGATGGTCAATTTGCAAGTTCTTTGCTTTGAAGACGATTTCTTTGCAGCAATATCCACCGATCGCAAACCTGAGAAGAGAGAGTAGAGATTGAGCAAGAGAGAGAGAGAGAGAGAGAGAGAGAGAGAGAGAGAGAGAGAGAGAGAGAGAGAGAGAGCGAGAGAGAGAGAGGGAGATTAGAAACAAAAGTAATCTTGAAGAAAAGAGGGCGGGACGACAAAGAGACCGAAAGAAAGGAACAAAGGAATCAATGAGGCGAAAGCCATAACAAGTGAACAGGTGAAATCGTACTTTGAAATATGTTATTACACGGAGGCGATGGAGAGTTTTTTTTTTTTTTTTTTCTTCTCTCTCACGATGTTCAGCAAGTTTTCTTCGAGTCTGCTTTCGTGTTTGAGAGGACAAAGGAACAAAGTAGATCATCTGTCCAAAAGCATTAGCGGCCGCGTCTGCTGGGATTAAAGCATGGTCTGTGTTTAGAGGTTTGAATGTGCAAATCGAATAAAGTCCAGCTTTTGAAATGTTTATTCACATATTGATATTAATGTACTTAGTTTGCAAATCATATACTCTCTTTGGCGGATGATCACATCTTAAGTGTATACCGATGAAAGCTGAGCAACACAGCTGCTAAATAAAGATATGAAACGTTGTTGAAAGGCCCACTATCTAAAATGCAAACTGAAAAAGCAATATATTAACTGACAGCGGGATGATAAACACCAAACATCTGTCAGCGCAAACTGCCAACACTCGTTTGTCCGATGAGTGATGGCAAAGAGAAGTGCAACTGTCGTGACATCATTTTTGTAATAGTTTGGACGTAGTAATGTTACGACTGGAAATATTTGGATGCGTGATATGCATGGTGTTTGTGGGTTAGGAAATTCGTATGTTGATTTTTTTTTTCAGGGACGTATTTTCGTAAGTGAAAATTACATCAAATAAAGAAAATATCTCATATCACTATTTCAACCTATCATGTAAAAAAGAGAAGATATATCTTACTTCATATCGTCATTTCAATCTGTCATGTGAAACAAAAACAAAAATATAGCAAAGGCTCCCTTACTCATTTCGAAAGCAAAATGTACAGCAGCAATTCAAGCGTCCAAGTAATCGCAGAGGATGTTAAAGGTGTTTGCTGTTCACTGTTGCTGTAGCACACATAGCCAAATAGTCTGTACCCGGTCGGGGCTGTAGCGCAGCAACTGTTCAATTGACTTTGATGAACTTTGACCGTCCTGGGATCAAAGGCAGAGCCTGCCTGGTAACCACTACCAATTTAACTTTCCATACCATATGAGGGAATGAGTCCCTGGGTTGACGGAGGCAATAGGTAAAGTAGGAGCCATTTGAAAGGAAGGGCGGGGCAGGTAGGAGGACTCTTAATAAGTATGAAAAAAAGTATATAGATGCGAAGTCCAGGTTTGTTTAGACGACCATTTCTTTGCGTGTGTGTGTGTGTGTGTGTGTTTAGGATGATATCGAGCCTCCGAATTATCTCATTTTTGTACATCTATAGATATATAAAGAGCAATGTTACATTTGCATATAAATCGACGGACTTTGTAAACATATTTCTGTTAACTTCCCTCGGTCTCCCTTTCGCATTCACACCATCTATGTCGCCATAGTGTTATTTCCCATCCAGTCCTTTTTCACGTGTCTGCTTCTCCTCATAACCATCGTTTCACCCCTCACAACACCCACTCCTCACCATCTTTCCCCATGTTTCCCCTCGCCGCTTCCAACTCCCCCCCGTCACCTCACTTCTTCCCACACATTTCTTTTTTCCACACACCTCCCCTCTCTTCCCTCTCCCCCCCATCACGCCCTCAACTGCCTATTTCCTCACATCCTACTTTTCCCTCGCCTCCTCAAGTTTCATCCACCTAATAATGGAGATGTGTTTTGAAGGGGCTGAGGAGCTGTATTTCCTAACTTTAGGATTTGTGTGTGTGTGTGCGTGCGTGTGTGTGTGTGTGTGTGTGTGTGTGTGTGTGTGTGTGTGTGTGTGTGTGCGTGTGTGTGTGTGTGTGTGTGTGTGTGTGTGTGTGTGTGTTTGATCGCGCTGTAGGTTTGTGAGGTGGTTGTGACCCGTTACATACACGTCTTCCTACATGTACACCTACATAGCTGACGCGCGTGTACGTGTGCGCATGTGCTTGTTTGCAGTGTCTGAGTTTGCGACCATGTTGGGGTGAATTGCACTCCTAGAAGCGAGATGGGGAGGGGGGGGATGGGGCGATGGGGAGGTTGGGAGGGGGAGTATGAGTCGGGCCCCCACTCCAGTATCCTCACCTTTGATCCTAAACGTTTGTGACGTAATGCAGCAGCCCCGGGGAATACTTACCTTTGACCAGGGATCCTTGTCTGCTCGCTGCTGCTCCTGCCACAAAAGTTCTCCAGGGCAAGAGGGATAGGGAAAAAAGGCGGGAGATTTTAGGCCAGAGCAGCTGCAGGAGCACAATTTCCATGTAAATCCCACCAGTGTTGAAGTCCGGAGACGAATTCTCGGTCTGAGGCTGTTTGAAATGCGAGGATTCCAACGGCAGCGCGGCGCTCACGGTGGGGCTGGGAGCGTCTAGGCAGAATGCTGTGTTTACTTTTTGAAGTGAGTATGTTTTAAAGGCAAAGAAGATTACAAATATTTGCTTAGATCAGTGGAGAAGTGTGCGGATGCGGGTGAGTACGTGTGTGTGTGTGTGTGTTTGTGTGTTTGTGTGTTTGTGTGTGTGTTTGTGTTTGTGTTTGTGTTTGTGTGTGTGTGTGTTGTTATTATTATTGTTATTTATTTATTATGTTCATTATCGTTTTGTATCATCATTGTTATTATTATGAGTATCATTATTTTTTATCAATGTAATTATTTATTATTGTTGCTATTATTATTATTATTATTATTATTATTATTATTATTATTATTATCATGAATATTATTGTTATTATTATTATTATAATTCTCAGTATTGTTATCATTATTATGATTATCATTATCATTATTAAATTTATTATCATTTTATTATTGTTATTATTATCATCTTTGTCGTTATCATTATTATCATGATAATCATTATTATTTTCATGTTATGACTTTTTCATTGTAAATATTATTAATGTTACTATTATCATTATCATTACTATCAGACTACTTGTTATTACTGCTGCTGTTGTTATTGTTACGATCAAAGAGGAGAAGGAAAGTGGTAATATTAGCATTATTAAAATTATTACGATGATTCTAGAAATTCAAAACAGCAATAACAGCACTGCTAAATTGCAAGACAGGAAATAAAGCATCCGTGAGCGAATGCATCCCCCTCCTACCCTCACCCCTCCCCCCTCTCCCCTCTCCGTCCTCCACAATAAGAATCTCGGCAATAAATTCGTTGTCCTCGGGGGGGGGGGGGGGTCTAGAGGTTGAAGAGAATGAGAGAAGGGAGGATGACCTTGTTCTATTTCGCCCCACGGGGGTCATGTACTTCCCATCCCCCCCTACCCCAACCTACCCCCCCTATCCCCCCCTCTCCCTTACTCCTTATCCCCCAGGGCGTTCGTTTCTTGCGGGGAGTTAACCTTGGCGACGCGACGCCCCCCCATCCCCCCTGCCGACAGACCTCGTAATGTGTCGCCCGATAACCTCGAAAGGGTGGGGGTGATGAGGGGTGGGGGTGATGAGGGTTGGGGGGTGGGGGGTGATAAGGGGGTGGGGATTTGGGCGGGGTGGGAGACGGTTAAGGGGAAACGGGCACATCCTTAATTAGTGTTGAGGTAAAATGGCGTCAGCGGGGAAGTTGATTCCTGTCCGCTTTGCATTGTGGACTCGAGCTTAAAAAAAGAGCTATTTATTTCCGTGTTTTTTTTTTTTTTCCTTTTCCTTTTTTTTTTTGAGGCTCTTGAAAATGTTCTCTTTTTACATTTTGTTCATTTTGTGTGCATGATTCCGCGGACGTTGCATGTTTATTTTTGCATGATCGAAGCGATGCACAAGGAGTTTGCATGTCTATTGACTGGGAATATGCTAAAAGGAAAAAGGAAATTATAAAATTGTTGAAAGATTTACAAAACCATGCTAATCATTGTCATGAAGTGATGTTAAAGTGGCCAGATAAAGTGGACAATAACAATACCAGGTTTCAATAATAAAGATTATTGATAATGATATAATTGATGACATCAATAGCTGACAATGCCTGGTTACAATATTACCATCTATCTGATATTATTACTTATGATAATGATACAATAGTAAGTATTAGAAAGACAATAATGATGAACACGAAGGTGGCAAGAACAATAAAAACAACGTATTTCCGAACGAAAAAAGAGAGAGAGAAAAAAAAAGAAGATCAAAGAAATATCTTAGCTTTACGATGCTTCATTTGCATAAACGTATTCACTCGCTCTGCACTCAAACATATGCATGATAAGTCTTTCATGTATTCATGAACTCACAAATTCATTCTAGGAAGTCAAAACTATTTTCTTAAATATTTGCATATTTACGTCGTATGCCGCTGGTGCACTCCGTATGTACGTTTAATCATTATCTTTTAAACACTTTTTTCTACTTAACTTTAGTAGTATAACTGCTATAACTGAAGGCATGTGGAGAATTATGATAATATTATCCCTAGCATTTATGAGTGTGACCATATTATTCAATAAACATTTATAAGACGTATCATGCATACTAAAACTTAATGCATATATAATCAACAAAATAACAACAGCAAAAGTAACTTCATCTGTAAAATATAAGTAAATATAAATTTATAATAATGATATTAATAGCACTAATGATGGTGGAAATTATATTAAAAAAAACATAAAACTTATGATGACACTATGATGGCAATGACACTATTTCTACTATTAAAGCAACAACTACTACTTATAATAATCATCACTATAATATAATAACAATCATATTTGAAATTATGATGATATTAATGATATTCATTATAAATGATAGTGACAATCCCGACAATTATAAAGACGATGATAAAAATCATAGTGATAATATTCTCATCATCATCATCATCACTATCGCTATCGTTACCGTTATTCTCATTATCATTGTTATCACCATCATCAATAGTAATAATGATATCAATAATCGTTGCTGTCATTTTCATCCTTTTTATGAGTATCACTATTGCTATCATTAGTAGAATGATAATGATTATAATCAGAAGTAATATTATTGGTGCTGTTATATATGATTACTCTTTTCTATTAGTTTCATGAATAATTTTATGATCATTATCAGTATCATAATAATTATCATTATCCTAATCCTAATCATTATCATAATCATAATCCTTATCACCATCATCATAATCATAATCATAATCCTTATCACCATCAATATAATCGTCCTCCTCCTCCTCATTATCCTTCATCTTTATTTTTACCATTATGATTATCACTATTATTATCACTATTGGTTTTAATGATAACTATGATAATGATAACGATACTGAAAAAAGTCCCCCCTGAAAAAAAAAAAAAAACAAAAAAAACGGACATCCTCCTTTTTAAAGCAGAGCGCCTCATCAGCGTCGTATCCCAACGCTTTCGCTGGCACTCCCAACTGGCGGAGTTCCATCGAGAGTTTATGCCGCTGTCGAGGATGACGTGTCCACCTTGAGCTTTCTTTTCATCTTTGTGAAGGACGACTTCAATTTCAGTCGTAAGGCCGAGGTCGTAGAAGCGTCGGGATGACCGTCGTTTCTCTACTGCGATGACCTTTTGGCTCCGATCTCACTATCTTTTTTTCACTATATTTTCCGATTTCTTTTCTCGTTTTTTTCTCTTTTTTTTAGGGGGGGGGGGATTCATTCACTTCTGTTATTTGTTTCTTTCTTCTTATTTCTTACAGATTTATCTACTTCTCTTATTCTTTTCTGTCTTTCTTTTAGTTCTAGATGTATTAACTTTGTTTATCTTTTCCTAATTCTTTCCTGATTCCTCATTCGGTTCGCTTTCCTTCCTTATTGGAGAGAACGCTATGATTTCTTCTCTCTTTCCTTCCTACGGGTTTCAGTTTTCCTCCCTGTCCCCTATCTTTTCTTCTTTTCCTTTTAATCAATTTATCTTCTCCCTTCTTGACCCCCATGCCTTTATCGCCCTCATTTTGTTTTCTCTCCATTCCTCCTACCCTTTCTTCCACTTATTCTAAAGATCGCTTTTGCTTTCTCCCCATACTTTCAGCGCCTTAGACTCCCTTCCCTCTCCCTCCTTTTCCCTTTCGGATCTCCACCATTCCTCTCCCATCTCCCTCCTTTTCCCTCCCAGATTTCTCTCCTTTCTCCCTCCCTCCTTTCCCTTCCCCTCCCTCCTTTCCTTTCCCCTCCCTCCTTTCCCTTCCCCTCCCTCCCTTCTTTCCCTTCCCCTCCCTCCTTTCCCTTCCCCTCCCTCCTTTCCTTTCCCCCCCTCCTTTCTCTTCCCCTCCCTCCTTTCCCTTCTCCCTCCCTCCTTTCCCTTCTCCCTCCCTCCTTTCCCTTCCCCTCCCTCCTTCACCCTATCTAAGGCAAGGACGATTGCAAGGGCCCATAAATGAGGAGTGCGCTTCCATAAGGACTAATGCGCAGGAGGGAACAATGGTGAAGGACGACGTTGTTTGCAACCGGAGACTATCAAAGGAAAGCAAAAGTATTAGTATTCTCTCTGGCTTTCCTTATCTTTTTCTTAGACGAGATCTGGGTCCGAAATTCTGCCGTGGGAGAGAGAAATATTTAGACAGGGGGATAGAGAGCGGTAGAAAGAGAGGGAAGAGGGAAAGGGAGGGGTGTGCATGAATATGCATGGAGTCAGTATACACACGTACACACACTAACCCTTT